>JACXGI010009482.1:0-30199 GCA_016801175.1 Esox masquinongy
ACCCCACTCCCAACACAGGCTAGCCATGATAACACTTACCCCACTCCCAACACAGGCTAACCCTGGTCACACTAACTGTAGTTATAGATATTGTAATGCCTGTCAAGTATATAGTCAGTCCACAGGTACAAAAACTATGGTACAATGGTGCATTTTTATGGTACCTCCATGTTGAGAAAGCTGTGCTTTCCTTTTACGTGAAAAATGTAAAATTCTAAACATCTTCACCATCCCACCCATGACACATATCTATTATGGGTGTTAGCAAACTGATGGGTCACGCCTGGCCAAACATTTCTAAAGGTTAATCTCAAACTGAAATATGTAGCGCGTCAAATTTTGAGACTTCAGATTTTGAAAAAACAGAGTGTGTGCATTGTCCCTCACCCTCCCCTCATCAAGAATACATATTTTTTATAATCATGCCACACCTATTGTAGGAGCTATGGAAAGGAAATAGTTCCGTCAAATTTTGAAACTTAAGATTTTGAAAATATAAATGGTGTTATTTCCCCACCCTCCCCCGATCAAGAATATATACTTTTCATTGTCATTGTATACTTTTTGCTTGAGCTATTGAAAATTGAAGTTAGAAGAAAGCTGCATTTCCATACAATTTCAACGCGCCCACCACCAGCACCAGCTCGCTTCCGTCTCGGTTTCGGCTCGGATACACTGCGGTTAGTTCTCTGTGGCTCGTTAATTTAATGCTTGGTTAATATATTGGTAAACAACATCGTATAAACTTTTGTAATCACAATGAGACCAATATGGGATTGATTGAATATTTCCTTAAAGAGCTGTTGAGATTTGAAGAGCCGAATGTTTGTCGAATGTCCAATGTCGAATCTAAAACTAACTTCACCGCAGTACTAAAATGCCTAATATTTAGTCAGAAGGTCATGTGGACACCACCATACACAATTTTTTGTCTTATCTGCACCAGCTGAGAAATCCCAACCGCTAGCGGCGCTGTTTCTGTGTCTGCTACCATCTGAACAACAGAAGAAAACACGCGTTGAATGAAGATTTGTTTTGATTTAGCAATAGGCCCGGTCAGTACTTGTTAGTATTTCAGACAGCTTTAATACTCAACTCTCACTTAGCTGAAATGACTAAACTACAGTCTTTGAGTGTGTTCGTTGATGAGCTTTTAACAGTGGCTGCCGTTGAGATTTTGGGGGCAGTAGAAAAAGTGATAGCTGAGTACCAGGAGGAAATTTCCAGATCTAAAGAGGAGAATGACCAGCTACGGAGACTGCTACGGATCACACCGGATATAAAAATATCTAGTATAGACAACCCAAAATGTTCTCTTGCTATCTCAGAAGAAGAAGCTACCTCTATGCAGCACCCCTTTGAACAGGAGTGGAACTCCAGTCTGGGGGCAGAGGACACAAAACCCATACGGATTAAAGAGGAAGTCGGAACCACTGACGAGGTGGTACTACCTCAACGGCTGGAGGCTGACATAATCGAGTTCACATTCACCCCTTGGCTGAAAAGTGGTTCTGATAAGGAGGACCCATTTC
The DNA here is from genome assembly GCA_016801175.1 of Esox masquinongy. Lineage (NCBI taxonomy): Eukaryota > Metazoa > Chordata > Actinopteri > Esociformes > Esocidae > Esox > Esox masquinongy. Next base: position 1,533 of record JACXGI010009482.1, read on the forward strand.
CGTCCTCGACTGTTTCCCAAACCAAGCCTGTAGAGAACAGAGCACGTGACTCCAAACCATTGGTTTTCACCCGTTCTAACACTTTTACTCACCTTGACACTCCCTGTCACTTTTCTCTAGATAATGCTTTAAGCCACAGCTCAGCAACAAGCAGCGATCCAGTAGAGTCTGACATAAACCCACTTTTGGATCCCAACCCACCAGTGAGGAAACCCAGCAAACCCAGCACCATGAATAAAAAAACGAAAATACTCTCCACATCCAGAGTTAGGGTCCGAGCCCCTGACAGAGGTTTGTTTCACCCACAGACATTTGAGAGAGCCTCCCATGATGTGCTGGTAGGTGGCCAGTCAATTAGGAGCGCTGCAAAAGCACATGGTTTATGCCACGTCACTCTATTTAGGTATTGTCGGAGGAAAAAGGACAGCGGTAATGCGGGGGTGCCAGCTTACAGGGCCCACAACAGAGTCTTTAGTGACGAGCAGGAGAAGACTCTGATGGAGTACCTGTTGAGGGCTTCGGATATTTTCTATGGCTTAAGTCCTAAAGAGGTAGGTGTGCATTACCGTTGGTGGTTTATTTGCATCAGTCAAAACATTAATTCCGGATCAGATTTATCTGGATTCTATTATTCTAATTGCTGCATTTACACAGGCTGTGCAGATTTATTTGATTTTGTAGATGCACAGGTTGTTCAGGTCATTTTAATAGGTTATTGACTAATCAGATGATGCCTGAAAAAAAGATGGATTTGACGAGATACAATGTAAATAATCGGGCAAAATCTGAATTTTGCTTCCTGTGTATGCAGTTTGGACAGGTGTTTTCTTCTGTAAGGCATACAGATCCAGACATTTCAATATCATAGAATCCAGATATGTGTTATTTGAGCAGCTACACCTTGCCATTTACTAGGAAGGTTGTACTACTTCTACTGTCATAGGGAATCAGAGGGGAAACCAACATTGAAACAGCTTAGATTAAAAATAAGGGCCTTCACTCATAAGTACCTGATATCATTGAAAGTGACTGACCACATACCTATGCTTTGGTCAGTTTACCATAATTAATGTTTGGTTTTCCAGTTCATAATTCATACTGTCTTTGTTTTTCAGGTGCGTAGACTTGCATACCAGCTGGCCCAACACTACAGCTGCAAGTTCCCTGATACCTGGGACACCAAGGAGATGGCGGGAAAAGACTGGTTCAACTCCTTCCTTAAAAGGCACCCTGACTTCTCCATTCGGCCTCAAGCCACCAGTCTGCAGAGTGCGAGAAGTTTCAATGTAACGAACGTGTCACAGTTCTTTGACAACCTTTCTGCTATTCAGGGCCGACACAACTTTGAGGCCAAAGACATGTGGAACATGGATGAAACTAGCACCACAGCAGTCCAAGTGCTGGAGAAATTCTCTGCCTACCAAGGGAGGGAGGTGGTCGAAGCGATGACATCGGCAGAAAGAGGGACATTGGTGACTATGGCGTTGGCAGTCAATGCTCAGGGAGACAGCATTCCACCTCACTTCATCTTACCTGGCGAGAAGGTCTTGGATCACTTCCTTTCCGACAGGCCTGCGGGCTGCGTGGTGACCTCAAGTGCCTCTGGATGGATGCAGGAGAACGACTTCCTGACCTTCTTGCAGCATTTTGTGAAATATACCCAGGCGTCCACACAGTGCCCGCGCCTGCTGCTCCTGGATAATCACGCCTCTCACCTCTGCCTCCGGGGCATTGACTACTGCCAAGCAAACGGGGTTGTACTGCTCTCCTTCCCTCCTCATTGTTCCCACAAGTTGCAGCCCCTGGAGAGGAGTGTGTACGGCCCCCTGAGGAGATACACCAACAGGGCCATTGATTGCTGGATGAATACGCACCTTGGGAAAACGCTCTCCATTCACCTCATACCTGGACTCATGGCCACCGCCCTGGCATCCTCGGCAACACCAGCCAACATCATGGATGGCTTTCGCTGTACCGGCATATGGCCTTTAAACCCTGCTATCTTTGTGACAGATAGACCTGCCTCCGTTGTCGTAGAGGAGCCAGCTGCAGGAGCAGAGGCCCAGCCCAGAGTGGAAGTCTACACAAGTCCTGCAGGGCAGTTTGTCTCTTCTGGGCAGGCGAAGGTTTAAGCCCAGTGCACCTGTGGGGATCATCACTCTATCCCATGTCCATCTGTATCTAATGATCTCTTCTATGATGCTGCTCCAAGTTAGTCCATACACTGACTTGCACAGGATAGAGACAGTTAAATTGGTTCTGTGGAAAAATCTTCAGACTGAAGGATAACAGGAATACACTGTAGATACACTCACATTTGAGAAAAACAATAGCCCAGCCCTGATTGCGGAAAAGCTTCAGCCATGAAGCCAGTCTAACTGTTCACTGAATTAAACAGGAGACAAAATTTTAGCTGTGGATGACAGAAGGTGATGCTTTAGACAAAAATATATCATATACAAAGAGCGCATATACTAGCTTTCAAAAGTTTGGTGTCATTTAGAAATGTCCTTGTTTTCCATGATAACATAAATGAGTTTGAATAGGAAATATAGTCATTGACAAGGTTAAAAATAATGTTTTTTTATTTGAAATAATAATTGTCTTTCAAACTTTGCTTCAATTTCAACGCGCCAACCACCAGCACCAGCTCGCTTCCGTCTCGGTTTCGGCTCGGATACACTGCGGTTAGTTCTCTCTGGCTCGTTAATTTAATGCTTGGTTAATATATTGGTAAACATCATCGTATAAACTTTTGTAATCACAATGAGACCAATATGGGATTGATTGAATACTTCGTTAAAGAGCTGTTGAGATTTGAAGAGCCGAATGTCTGTCGAATGTCCAATGTCAAATCTAAAACTTACTTCATCGCAGTACTAAAAGGCCTAATATTTAGTCAGAAGGTCATGTGGACACCACCATACACAATTTTTTGTCTTATCTGCACCAGCTGAGAAATCCCAACCGCTAGCGGCGCTGTTTCTGTGTCTGCTACCATCTGAACAACAGAAGAAAACACGCGTTGAATGAAGGAGGTTTGTTTTGATTTAGCAATAGGCCCGGTCAGTACTTGTTAGTATTTCAGACAGCTTTAATACCCAACTCTCACTTAGCTGAAATGACTAAACTACAGTCTTTGAGTGTGTTCGTTGATGAGCTTTTAACAGTGGCTGCCGTTGAGATTTTGGGGGCAGTAGAAAAAGTGATAGCTGAGTACCAGGAGGAAATTTCCAGATCTAAAGAGGAGAATCCTCCATATGCAGCAATTACAGCCTAGCAGACCTTTGGCATTCTATTTGTCAGTTTGTTGAGGTAATCTGAAGAGATTTCATCCCATGATTCCAGTACCTCCCACAAATTGGATTGGCTTGATGGGCACTTCTTACATACCATACGATCAAGCTGCTCCCACAACAGCTCAGTAGGGTTGAGATACAGTGACTGTGCTAGCCATTCCATTATAGACAGAATACCAGATGACTGCTTCTTTCCTAAATAGTTCTTGCATAGTTTAGAGCTGTGCTTTGGGTCATTGTCCTGTTGTTGGAGGAAATTGGCTCCAATCAAGTGCTGTCCACAGGGTATGGCATGGCATTGCAAAATGGAGTGATAGCCTTCCTTCAAGATCCCTTTTACCCTGTACAAATCTCCCACTTTACCACCACCAAAGCACCCCCAGACCATCACATTGCCTCCGCCATACTTGACAGATGGCGTCAAGCACTCCTCCAGCATCTTTTCTTATAGTCTGCATCTCAGAAATGTTTTTTTGTGTGATCCGAACACCTCAAACGTACATTTGTCAGTCCATAACAATTTTTTCCAGTCTACCTCTGTCCACTGTCTGTGTTCTTATACCCATCTCAATCTTTTCTTTTTATTGGTCTGTCTGAGATGTCTTTTTCTTGCAACCCTGCATAGAAGGTCAGCATCCTGGAGTTGCCTCTTAACTGTTGACTTTGAGACTGGTTTATTGATGTTTAGGAACAATGGAAACTGTGCTATTTTAATTCTTCTTGATCTTAGTGCTGCTTTTGACACGATTGATCATGCCATCCTTCTAGATCGTCTTAAACTAGAAGTTGGCATTCAGGGTACTGCTCTAAAGCTATTTACTTCATATTTGAGAGACAGGACATTTTCTGTAAATATTGGGAACTTCTCTTCTGCATCAATCACCTGTGGGGTACCTCAAGGCTCTGTCCTAGGCCCTATCTTATTATCGTTATATATGCTTCCCTTGGGCTCCATCTTTCAGAAATATAACATCTATTACCATTGCTATGCTAATGACACTCAGTTGTACCTTCCCCTGAAAATTGATGAAAAGAAATCCCTGAAATCACTCTCTGATTGTCTTAGAGACATTAAATACTGGCTAGCTAAAAACTTTCTTCAATTAAATAATACAAAAACAGAAGTTATTGTATTTGGCCCCACAGATTCCACCAAGGTTATTGTTAATAACTTAGGGCCCCTATCCAACAATGTACATAGCTATGCAATAAATCTCGAGATAATTTTTGATTCAGATCTCAATTTTGATAAACAAGTAAATGCTGTTGTCAGAGGCAGCTTTTTCCAACTCCTGGCCATTGCCATATTGAAACCCATTCTTTCCTTTAAGGATTTAGAGACAGTTATTCATGCGTTCATTTCCTCCCGTCTGGACTATTGTAACTCTTTGTACATGGGAATCTGTCAGTCTAACTTTTCCCGCCTTCAGTTTGTTCAAAATGGAACCGCTAGGTTTTTAACTGGTACAAAAAAGAGAGAAAGCATCACTCTTGTACAGGCCTCTCTCCACTGGCTATCTGTTAAATATAGGATTGATTTTAAGGTTCTTTTATTTGTTTTTAATGCCCTACATGGATCAGCACCCTCCTATATTTCAGACCTCCTTAGCCAGCACTCTTCCTCAAGGACCCTTAGGTCGTCCAACAAACTGCTTTTGTGCGTTCCACGGGCACGTTTGAAGCTTAAAGGAGATTGTGCTTTTTCTGTTGCTGCTCCAAAGTTGTGGAACAGCCTACCTTTATATATTATGTCCTCTACTAGTAGCAACGTTTTTAAATCCCACCTTAAGACCTATCTTTTTTCTTTAGCATTTGAGTCTGCAAATGGGTAGGAAGTTCTGTTTATGTTTGTCATGTCCTATAAATATGTTTAGTTGGCTATATGTTTTGACTGTACAGCACTTTGGTCAACATAAGTTGTTTTTAAATGTGCTTAATAAATAAATTTGACTTGACTTGACCTGGTGTTTTGCGGGTACTAATTAATTAAGCTGCCAGTATCTTTCTCAAACTAGACACTAATGTATTTTTCCTCTTGCTCAGTTGTGCAACAGGGCCTTCCACTCCTCTTTCTATTCTGGTTAAAGGGAGTAGTACACAGCGTTGTACGAGATCTTCAGTTTCTTGGCAATTTCTCACATAGAAAAGCCTTCACTTCTCAGAACAAGAATAGACTGATGCGTTTCGGAAGAAAGTTCTTTGTTACTGGCCATTTTGAGCCTGTAATCTAATCCACAGTTGCTGATGCTTCGGATACTCAACTAGTCTAAAGAAGGTCAGTTTTATTGCTTCTTTAGTCATCACAAAAGTTGTCAGCGGTGCTAACATAATTGCAAAATGGTTTTCTAATGATCAATTAGCCTTTTAAAATTATTAACTTGGATTAGCAAACACAACGTGCCATTGGAATAGGACTGATGGTTGCTGATAATGGGCCTCTGTACGCCTATGTAGATATTCCATTAAACAATCTGCCCAGCTACAATAGTCATTTACAACATTAACAATGTCTATACTGTATTTCTGATTTCAATCTGATGTTATTTTAATGGACACAAAATGTGCTTTTCTTTCTAAAACAAGGACATTTCCAAGTGACCCCAAACATTTGAATGGTAGTGTATACCAACCTGGGGGGTATTTCATCAATACCGTTAATGAAATCCGCGCTGAATTGAAAAAGTCCGGCTTGAATAAACGCCAACTTCCACTTAAGGCTTAAGCCGTTCCATTAAAATGTAGCCGTGTCTTGACAACGTTTACTCAAACCAGGCTTGAACAAGCTTGCATTGTGCACGCGCACGGAGTACATAAGCAGCCCACAACAAGCGATCATCGAAATGAAGATACTATGTCGCAAAAAAAGAAGCGAAAACTAGAGCGGTGATCATCTCAACAGCGGAACAAACCTTGCTGATGGGACTTCATGAAGAATTTAAAGGAGTCATCACTAAAAAGAGCAATACTGCCGCAATTGACAAGGCGAAGGAGATAGCTTTGCAAAAAATTGCTGACAGATTAAATGCGTAAATCATACTTGCCTACTCATTGTTTAATTTTTAATAAATGAACATTCAGATCACTAGATAAGTTTGACTGGCTATATTATCAGGCTAGATGATATCAGATTTATGATCAATCAAAATGATTAGGCTAACTTATGGGAACTGACGTAACTACAATGCATTTACTGATAATTAGACTAATTCGGTGAGGCTTGAAGCCTTTCTGACCTAATAACCCTTGGCCTATTCATTCTCGGTGGTTACATCTCAATAAGGGTTAACTGAATAGCCAAAAAAGAATGTGGCAACAGCTATTATATATCAGGTAACTTCCATCGCAGATCATCTGACAGCATAGAGGGTCACCAATGATGTGGCACACTTTGCTTGGCAAAGCATTCATTTTAAATTGTTCAGCATGACTAAGAGTTGATGCAGTGGTGTCTTTCAAAATGTAAATTCCAGTTCAAAATTATCTCAACATTGCTCACATTCCAGAATAATATTTTTAACTTGAACAACTGCCAGGGTAACGGGATTTAAATCCAAAGAAGTGTTGGCATCAAAACTTATTTGATCTATTTGTACAGATGTGCACATTTCATCTAAATCCAATTGCTATCCTGCCTGATTGTTTGTGGACACATGCCCCCAGTAGATGCCTGTACGTTTAGGCTATGGAAAGATTTCCAATTGATATAGTCTGCATCCACAGGTCCAGATGGGGACTGGCATGCACAAGGATACAGTCTATTGTGCCTATAACATTGGGGAAGCCTGAAAAAGAAGATTAAGTTAATACAGAGGCTTGTCAACCTGTAGGCTACTTTACATTTATTTGAATGGCCACATACCTGCAGTTCAATAAAATGCCTCCCTTGTGTTTCAAGATGACCAGGGAAAGTGATGAAAATATACAGGTACTGCTTTAGAGCAAGGCATACCCTTATTTCCTGGCATGCAGTTGCCTTCGCAAGACCTTCTGCATCACCAACACTGTACAAGAATATCCCACATGCAAAGAAACACAGAGCTATGCAGACAGACTGAACAGTGGTGAAGGCTTAGCTACATTGAGTGTGCTTCCTTATGTGTGGTTCCAGCAGACTGCATAGGTAAACTATGCTGGGCCTACTGAAACTGTACCTCTCCCACAGATACTCATCAGGGAAGCCCAGTGGAGAAACTTCTGTCTCTGAAGACCCTTCCGGCTGGTGGTGTAAACACATTGTGTAGAATCTGAGCACCTTCATCCACAGGGTTGTTGAGGAATGGACTTGCCATATTTGGTTGCAACTGGCTGATCTTTAGATGCACTGTTTGTATAGGCTTAATCTCAAATTGCGTACTTGCATACTATATAGTATGTCAGATTAGTATGCGAGAAGATTAGTATGTGTCAAACCATTGTATGCTGGAAATAGTATGCCAAGGGTCTACTATTTCAGGTGGATTTTCGAATTATGCACCCATTCATGCTTGTTGGGGTAATGTAGGCCACAACTACTTGCGCAGTGAAAGAGGAGGGGTTTTCACGATTCTCTCGTCTTTTCACTTGACGAAAAAGTCAGTTATCGTCACCTATATTGATAGTTACTGCATCAATGTCGAACGTTGTTGTGCCCTGAAATGAAATAGCTTTGGCAGTGTAAAGTTCGTCTTCAGTCTCACTAGTAGTTGCTCAATTCTCATGACTATTCCAAGCAGTAAGATACTTGTATTACTGGCTTATAAGCTTTTAAAACGGCCAGTGGCAAAAGTCATACAGTTCATAGATGCTATTTGCGGTGGAAGTAAACGGCATAAGAAATGTTAGTTTAACACAATGCTTAATGGTGTCAAGCAAAATACTCAAACTTGGTGTGATGTTAATACGCGACAAAATGTAATGTTGAGACACCATATTATGACAATGTATGTCCCAATACTGGCATACTAGCTTACTACTAAACAGTACGTACTTTACCATCATCCGTGAAGTACGTACTGTACTTGTAGTATGCGATTTGAGATGTCAATTAACTATTGGCTTTTGAAGACAGTGAAAGTTGTAAAACATGCTTTTCTTAACACCGGGGTAAATTTGGTTTTATGTTTGATATTCGGAGTTCGATCATCAATACCTCTTCCAAAATAAATCGTACAAAGACGACAGTGGAATATATACAACTAGATTAGGGTAGAGAGCAAGGTACACCCTTTGATTTTATTGAAAATCAAACTTTTCGTTTAGCAGAGCCCAAAACGCTGTCAAATGTCTCTTCAGTAGTTTAGGGACCGTCTTGAAAGTGCAATACCGCTGATTCAATGTGACTAAAAATATATTTTATTTTGTGTCAACCTAATAATAGCTGCCTCTGTAAAGGAAAATCATAGGTACAGACATTTTCTGTGTTATTAAACAGCACTCTAATTTTCTACATATATTTTGGTTGTTATACCTTATATATTTCATTTTTTAATAGATTCTTATAAAGGTGACGTATACACCTACAACCACTTGTATGTTGGTCACTGACCTTTAAATTTGCCCTTTTACATTTCGGTGATTATATCAGAATTGATCCTTCTTTACAATACGTTTTTAATAGTTCAATATCCACATGAGCTAGAGACCTACAAACAAGTGTGGTCTGTTCCTTTACCTCTCTTCTGAAAGGTACACCTCTTTTATTAATATTCATTATCTGTATTTCATTTTATAAATGCATGCATTATTACAACTCTTTTAACTAATTCGCATGAACTATTTTTAAATAGTTTAAATAAATAAACCAAAATTGAAAATGGTCAAACTAAGAGGCGTACCCTTGACAAGGAAGGTCAGTGAACAAAATGCAAGTGGTTATAGAGGTACATGTCATCTGGATTGGAAGCTATTAAAAATAGTTCATGTGAATTAGGTAATAGAGTTGTAATAATCCATGTAATTTTAAAATAAAATTAAGGTAATGAATTTGGAAAAAAGAGGAGGTGTACCTTTCAGAAGAGAGGTAATGGAACACACCACACTTGTTTTTAGATTTAAGTCATATGGATAGTGAGCTATTAAAAAAGAGTCTTTAGAAAGATAAATTCCTGTAAATTCACCAAAATCGAAAATGTCAAAACTAAGGGGCGTACTCTTGACAAGGTAGGTCAGTGAACAAAATGCAAGTGGATTTAGAGGTCCATGTCATCTGGATTTGAAGCAATTAAAAATAGTTCATGTGAATTAGGTAATTGGGGTTGTAATAATGCGTGTAATTTTGAAATGAAATACAGATAGTGAATTTGGAAAAAAAGTAGAGGTGTACCTTTCAGAAGAGAGGTAATGGAACACAACACACTCGTTTGTAGATCTCTAACTCATATGGATAGTGAGCTATTAAAAAAAGAGTGGTTTTGAAAGATAAATTACTGTAAATTCACCAAAATCTAAAATGGCAAAACTAAGGGGCGTACTGTTGACAACGAAGTTCAGTGAACAAAATGCAAGTGGTTTTAGAAGTCCATGTCATCTGGATTGGAAGCTATTAAAAATAGTTCATGTGAATTAGGTAATTGAGTTGTAATAACAAAATTGTAGTTAGTAAATTTTATACAGAGAATTGTATAATAGAGGAAAGGTAAAGGAACACACCACATGTGTTTGTAGATTTGTAGCTCATATGGATAGTGAGCTACTAAAAATAGCGGTAGAGAAGGACAAAAGCTACCAAAATTGACGAAATTGAAAATGGCAAATCCACAGACTGTACTCTGGAGAAAGAAGGTCCATGACCAATATAAATGTGGTTTCAGATGTCTTCTTGATAGGAAATTATTAAAAAGGTATCTATATTTGGTAATAGAGTTGTATTGATACATATATTTTAATATAAAATACAGAGAATTTACTTTTGAATATTGTTGTACCTTTGAGAGGAAAGGTACAGGAACACACCAAGCATGTTTGTAGATCTCCATCTCATATGGATAATGAGCTATTAAAAAGGTATTGCATAGATAGATATACAATTGTTTTTAGAGGCACATGTCACCTGGATAGAAACGTATTGTAAAATGCATCTATATGTTAGAGTTGTAATAAGGTAAACATTTTTACAAAAATGAAGACAAATAATGGGGAAAATGAAAGGTGTACCTTTGTAAGGACAGGTAAAGGAACATAAACTTTTCTGTACATCTCTAGCTTATGTGTTTTGAGCTATTAGAAAAATGCAGTTTAGAATGAGAAATTAAAGCAGAAGGGGAAAAAAATAAGGGGGGAATTGTGACAAGGAAGGTCAGTGATCAAAACATAAATTTATTTAGAGCTAATATGTCTCTTGGATAATGTCATAATCTGTATAATGATTTAGCTTATTTGTGTTTATATTTTTTTAGTATAAACAAATATTAACACCTTTTTTAATTAGAAATGTGTAGAAAAAAATGGAAGTAGGCACAAGAAAGAAAATGTTGAAATAATGATTTCTGCCCAATGCACTTTTAAGACGGTCCCTTAGCCTTATCCGCGTAATATCCCTCCATTAAAAGTAACGTAAGATCGTTTTTTGAAAACGGAACGAAACAGACAAACCAAAGGGTGTACCTTGCTCTCTACCTTCACCTGATTCTATACATATCGCTGTCATCTTTGTAGGACGTTTTTGGGGAGCGCTATTAACAAGTAAACTCTGAATATCGAACATAAAATCAAATTTACCCCGGTTTCTTAACTTGTGTATTTTTATTGATATGTTCTTTGAAACTAAATTAAACACGTCACTTCATGCTTGGTTACAATGACAGAAAAAAGTCTGAATTTATGTTTCCGAACACGGACACGACAAAAAAGATGCGAGCGAGAAAATACACGTAACGTTTTTTTGGGATTCTGTTTCCGCCTGTTGGACATTCCTTGAAACAAAGCTAACTTAAGCTTGACAGTTAGCCTGCGAGGGAGCAGGCTAGTTCAGATGTATAAGTTACTTTAGTTACTGAGCAGGGTCTCCTATAAGCCACAGTAATGGAACGGAAATCTCACTTAAATTAGCCAGACTTATCGAAATAAGCCTGGATTTTTCTTTATCTGCCTTGATGGAATACCCCCCCCCCCAGGAAAGTTATTATTTGAACATGCTGTTATTATTATTGTCTATTTCATTTTATCGCTTTTCTTTGCTTTATTGTTCTTTAGCATTGTTGAACAGAAACTTGTCAATAATAATTTTCTAGTGTGGTATGCCTTGTGTATCCTATGACCATTAAAGATGTGACTGTGGGAAACAGTTCAGACAAAATGGGCACCTGGTGGATTGACATTGAATGGTAAAGAAAACAGAAAGAAGATAAAATAAAACAGAGGTCTATCAGTAGTCTGGAAATTGAAAGGCAGGTTATGGACAACACTTAGGAAAGAAAATCAACTCCAGCTTGATCAGGCTTGATACATTTTTGTATAGTGGTCTATTTAAATGTGGGTTTTTTTTGCTGTAAGGACATTTTTTTCAGGTCTTTCAAAACTCAAATTTCTGGTTCTTTGTTTTGAAATGTCATTCATGTTGATGAGAGCATGGGGAGAGAGATGTTATTGAAGCATTTCACATTGTATATGTTTTTGTAAAAATAAATATCTGGTATGATAGTACTGGGATAAAACCAAAATGTGCATTCGTTAACAGCAGTCCACACGCTTCTTGATGGTGATTGCATTTCTTTACCTTAACCACTAGAGAGTAATGAGTAAAATAATATAAAATAATATTTGTTTATTTAGAAAGGAATATCAAAGGACATCTAAATGTATTGTTTACGTTATCAGGTTTGTGTTCCAGATCTAGTTTAAATCAGTTTTAGAATTTACTGGAATTCGAAGGAAATAAACGATCACACTGTCCCGCGTTTCACGTGCTAGTGGGTGCTAAAATCCACAGATGAATAACCGGAAGTTGGACTGCTACATTCCGTTTGGGTTCAAAGTTCTTTAGCTACATAATAGTTTGTTGATGGTACTGTTGTAGTATAAGAAGCTGGCCATAATAAGAGTAAGCCGCAATAGTGGATTCCTAACTTCTCCTAGTTTCGCCATAAAAATAAATGTCACTCATGTAATAAAACAAATGATCAAAAAAACATTTACAACGGTACACTTTTTGATTAGATAAAGCTGAGCAAGTTTGATTATTTACACTGATTATTAATTTACAATTTTGAGTATTGACCATACATATTGGTCCAATATGTACTGTATTTTCAAAACTCAGGGTATATTAGTGAACTGTCAATGTGATTTTACAGGTCAGTACATCCACAGTGGAATTTCATTTTTTGTCAAAGAACATATTTTGTTTATTTAACAACATTCCAAAATTGCTTAGCTAGTCTAAATGTGTACTATTTGAAATATTTTTTTGTAATCCATTGTCATTACTGGAAATGTGGGACCTTTATTTTGAAGGCGAAACTAGGAGACGCTAGGAATCCACTTCAGTAGGTCACTCCTAGTAGCTAACTTCTTATACATGTAGAGTTGCTAGCTAGCCAGCCAGCCAGCTAACGTACTAGCAGTGCTATGTCAGTATTTGTTTTATCTAGCTAATGCAAAAAAAACAATAGTGCGTTGAAAATGAGTTCTGCTGGGGATCGGCACGGGACAAAAAGACCTGTCTCTCCAAATCAAGTAAGTTAGCTAGGTGTATTAATGTTAACATTAAATTAATTAGCTAAACGTAACTAGCTACAGTAGCTACCTTGCAGTTCAGTATTGCGAGACTCTACTAGCCACCAAGGCCCGTCTTTTTGTAATTAGCAAGGAGAATCGTGCGATCTGATTCCTACTTTCTACCTATGAAGCCAGTTTGCGTCCTCCGAACTAAAAAGAGCCATTCGAACAGAATTTAAGACGTATTGCAAGCTTTCTTTTGTAAATTTAATGTCAGTAATATTTTAATACCCTTTTTAGACAGGACTGTGGCGCCTCAGAAGCGCTTCGGTTACGGAATTTTTAAGGGCACGCTATGGCTTTTCAAACAAGACTGTTTCTGACTATAGTTTCAAACCGCTACTGTCAGTACCCGAATTTCCGTCTGTAAAGAAAAGCTGCGTCCGAAGCGCTAATGGAGCTAATGTCAAGTGGGGGACCAGATCTGTCAATCAAATCTCCAACTGCTTTGGTGCATTCTACCTGTCTGCAGCATGGGCTCTCTCTTTTAAAAAGTACGGTTTATTTATACCATGATATTTATTTGAAATGAAATGCACCTTTCCAATCTATCATAACCAAACGGAATACAAAACATGTAGCACATGAATCGGCAGGGAAATAATAGTAAACATTCTAAGCAGAATTCTCTTGTCTGAAAGGGTACAGCCACTCTGATGCGCCACTTTTTTAATTGTCTAAAAGCTTCTCGGTTGCGGCTATCGACACCGTAGCGATCCCGTATGAAAAATGTGTATTTGTATTCTAAAACATTCTCCGATACAAGCTGCCTAAGTTAAGTCAGTTAACAACAGTCTCATAAAAAACAGTCTAGTTATATCTCCAATTTTACTATTGTACTTTTAACCTTAGTGGCCAGATTGACAGGTCATGATGTTTGCCAGCCATAAATAAGTATTTTCCTGTAAATTAATTATGTTCAATACAATTACTAAGCCAGTGATGCGTTTGTTTACTGTTGTGTGGAAATCAAGGATATAGGCTAGAAAACAATGGCCCGTGTCACGATCGTCAGATTAAGATACTGGGATTCAGTTAATCCAATCTGGGAGTTAATTGCGATCTTTTTGTCGAAGCTCGAATAAACGAGGCAATAAGAATGTTAGGAGGCCATTCCTTGTGTCATTGATTTAGCCTGTTCTAAACTGATTCTTTTTGCAGGATGAACCGACTCCTTGGGCGTCTGCAGACCTTGGGGACAGTGAGAGAAAGCAGAAGTTTTTGCGGTTGATGGGTGCAGGAAAGGTTTGTTTGGTCATATTCTTTGTAGACTTACATTCTTTCACAACCCTTTCACAAAACACTAAATGTTAAAAGTGCACTCATTGGCACCCCATAGTGTATTGTTCAGAACAAGACTGAATCAAATATCATCAAAAAAGCAGAAACCGGTTTACTTTAATTGTAAAGCATTTAGAAATCAAACAAGTTTCAATTGAAAAAATACTGGAAGGTCCTTACCAGTTTTTGTTTGGTTTTCTACAGGCCGATATTCCATTGGCATTGGCAAAAAGTTGTTGACTGTTGCAGATACAAATGCCGTGAGTAGAGATGAATCCTCGTAGCCTAGTGCGAAGAGCATCTGACCAGTATCCAAATAGTTGGCAGATTGAATCCTGAGCTTGCTGGATTAGAAATGTGTTCTGTCACTGAGAAAAGCAGTTAACCCTAACTGCTCCACGGGCGCTCATCTTGACACCTCCCGCACCTCTTAAATTCTGAGGAATATGGAAGCCAAATGTTGGTTGGACCTTAAGAACAAATGGATAAATATTCCCCTTCTACATGTCAGGGAACCATGTGTGTTCTACATAGCCTTGTTACTTTAATGTTCTAAAATGTTATTGTAAGGATGTAATAATTTCAAACAAAGAAATGTAGTTGCTAAACAGGGACTACTGGAATCTGTCCATTAGAAGCTCCCACCAAATAAAATATTTTTGCAGGTAAATACACCGCAGATGAACGCGCTCCTTTTGTCTTCTGATTGGTTCATTGGGTTCCTAGTGAATATTCGCATGGTTGAAATGTTATCACCATACCTTAGACTAGGTAGTGCCAGTTAAGGAGTCCAACATAAAAGACCTAGACTATTATCTCTGTTAATTTATTAACTTTATTTACTTCTGACAGTTGCCTCCATTCCGGTGTTCGAATGAACTTCCATTTTATTGTTGACCTCACCTTATAATCCATACAGGATTGTCAAAGGACAGATGGAACTGTTGTGTTACAGAATCCAATGTCTACTGTATCTGTTCCTGCAGAAAGAACACACGGGACGCCTAGTCATTGGAGATCACAAGTCAACATCTCATGTCCGTAGTGGTGAGAAACTCTTTAAATTATAAACCAAGACTGTCCCACCAATATTATTGCCACCTCCCTATTTTTCACCCCTTACAATGACACTCTTTACGGGTGTGGTAAATCTAACTGATCCATATCCCATTCTGTAACCCCTTGGACAGGGTAGAAGTCTTTTGGATGCGAGGGGTGTTACATTCGTTTGACCTCTGCAGGTGCGGAGGACCAGAGGATGAACTCTGAGCTGGAGCTGCAGTACCAGCAGGGGCTGGACGGGAAGCTGTCGGGGAGGAACCGGAGACACGTCGGCCTGGGCTTTAGTGAGGTGAGAGACCCCAGACTGACTGGATTCGAACATCCTTACAGAGCTTAGCGTACGAGCCAATGTGTTTCTATTGTCACTGTTTGTCGAAAAGACGCCCGACCATTTAATTTCATTCTGGTGCATGAGTGTTTTTATGACATCAGCACTGTTCAATGTTTAATATATGGGGCTAAATGGTGAGTTATGCAAAAGCAATTATTGTTTGCAAAAGGTGTGTCCTAATTAACACAACCCTGGCTTGTACAGATAGGCTACAATGAATTGAGATCCCAGTTAGGGTTGTGTACTTATTAGGCCTGTATATTTGCATGTCTCGAGGTTTTGAAGTTGGATGTTGTGGAAGTTCTACAATATCAATGTGTCGTCATGACTTTAATGGCTTTTAGCCATTTGTGGTTCAAGTCACAGAGGCATGATTGCTATAGTTGCAATGTATGCACCTACGCATGTTGCCTGTGTTGACCCAGTCTCTAGATCTTTACTTCTGATTTTCCTCCTCAAAGCCTGAGCCAGCGCCACCTCCATTACCCATAGAGAGGCAAAGCAAAGAAGAGCCAGAACA
Organism: Esox masquinongy; assembly: GCA_016801175.1. Lineage (NCBI taxonomy): Eukaryota > Metazoa > Chordata > Actinopteri > Esociformes > Esocidae > Esox > Esox masquinongy. The sequence continues at coordinate 17,719 of JACXGI010009482.1, forward strand.
ACCGTCCAGTCCCAAAGCCTCAGACTGCCCCTCAGAACCCAAGGAGTCAACAGAAAAAAGCCACTCGTTGAGCCCAGATGACAGGAGGAAAGGGCAGCCGGAGGCCAGCACAAAAGACAAGAAAGAAGACAAGAAACATACCTTCAAAATGGCCTTTGTGAAGTCGTCCTAATACTGGGAGGGAGAAAAAAGTAGCCTTTTCTAATACTGAACCACAGATTTGTACATACGTCATTATTCTGGGTCTAAGAAGTACTCCCTAGGTCAGGGCTGCCCAAACCTGTTCCTGGAGATCTACTACCCTGAAGGTCCTCTTCAACCCCATTTGTGACTAACCTGATTTAGCTTTTCATCCATCTAATTATAAGAATCAGGTGTGCTAAATTAGTTTGAGAGAGAACCTACAGGACAGTAGATCTCCAGGAACAGGGTTGGGCAGCCCTGCGCCTAGGTAATACATGGCAACTACTGTATGGATGTGCAGTGAAGAGGTAGTGTCACTGAAGGAAGTACAATCATTGATTTAAGACAGATTCTCCCCATTCTTTTTATTGCCATTTTTAGTTAGGAATTGCCATCTCGAAGAGGGACTGTACCCACATGTTTTGTTGGTTCCTGAGACAAAAACTTTAATGAAATTTGCATTGACTGAAAGAGTTTGTTTACATACAATCGGTCTGTTAGGTCTTTTACGGTCCTGTTCCAATGTATCACCATGAATAATAAAATGTACTTCCACTACAAAGTACATATCAGTGAATGGAACTATCAGTTCTCTTGGGTGGGTGTTGTCAGGGATAAATTAGTGATGGGGGTGTTTATAAAAACAAAATAAACATGGTTGTGTTTAATTATCACATTTACTGTTCCAGTTAATGACATTGAATCCATATGTAGAGTATGAGGAATTTCACACACAAAAATAGTGAAAGAGCACAGGTTTTGTCTTTCAAATAGTTGATGGGCAAAAGCATTAGATGGCAGTGCTGAGCTACAAAAACTACAATTTGCTGAAATATTTTTATTACTCAAACTAAGTTGATATAGATTTAATTTACATTTCAACCTGCAACTTTCATATTATAAAATATTTGCTATGACCTTAATTTCTAGTAAAATATACAGTAGACCACACTGCAAAAACACTGCTAATTGGTTCTATATTGCAAAAACTAGTGTTAATTACACACGTTACATACAAAGTGCAAAAGCTTGTAGAAAAACAATTAAAATTCATTCTTAACATTAGGTACACACCAAGTTGTTATAAATGCTCTTTTTAGATTTCAAATATTTTGCTTATTAAAAAAAATATGCATCTTGTTTTAGCTTCAATAGAACGTTGTCAAACAAATCACTTGACCGCTGAATAGGGTTAGTTCAGTTCTGTTCGTCGACATAATTATCCTGGTGTCTTGTCGTCGGAGTTGATGTTCAGTCAGTGCTAAGCTGAGCTTTGGCTGAAAGGGGAGGAAAAATATGCTCATCATGACATTAAAAAACAGACTATCAAAGACTAGCCTAGATTTTATCCAAGCCATGAAATTATGACATTTGACAGTCATTTCCAAATGTGCCAACATGCAGCTTTTACCCAAAATAAATGTGGAAACTTGTCTTTAAATGTCAATAGATTGGATAAAGCCTGGATTTTACCATCTGTAGTTCCAGTATCATCCATTATAAAAGCCCAAGTAGTCTTTAGTATGGAAACAGAGGCACATAACCTTTTCACATTGAAAAAATGACTCAAGAACATTTGGACAAGTCACCATACTTCAGAAAAGCAACCACCAACATACTTAAATAGAATTAGAAATGGCAGCTAAAGATGATAGCTCTACCACCAGAAACGAAGTACAGAGGCTTAAAGGACACAATTACTTTGTAACCACATCTTTATTTTTTATGTAAATGGAATGTCCAGATACTGATTTTGCTATTTTATTTTGTTGTGAGAAAGTATCTTACCGAAATATACTTCCTTAATGCTCGTTCATCATTATTGGTTCCACAGCTAAACTTGAACAAAAAGTTCCAAAAGCATCCAAATACATCCTTTTAGAAACAGCCTCATAATGCAGTTGGTTGATGTACACTTGAAAATGTGTAATGGAAAATTATCGTTCTAGTGTAACAAAACGGAATCTAACATTTTGGGTTAAATTTGGAATTGCGTAATTTTCTGAATATACGGAGAGCTTTGACATTTCTGAAAAGGATGCATTTGGCTGTTTTTCAAGCCTTTGAAGTCCATGCACTGCCCCAGTAATAACAAACGAGCAATGAGGCAGTATATCGTTGAGGAAAGTTTCTCAAAACTTGAAATTGCAAAACAATTTCAAAAACAGTGTCTGGACACTTATGCTAGTTACATCCAAAATGTATATAAAAAATGTTGATTGGTTAAGAAAGTAAAGTTCTTTAAGGCCACAACACAAGGAAGAGATGCGGTGTACCTTTACTAGATCTGTTCACCATCTCCCCAGCATATCATTCTCTGTACAACAAGGGACAATGACAGAAAGTCTGGTTGTTGTGCAGTAAATTGTCCCTAGCTGCTTATCTTGGCTCAGTTTTACATTTCTTTCACTAATGGTCAAGATTTTAGGATGGGTAGCTGATCCTAGCTATGCAGATTTGTTCCAGGAAATCATCCTGGAGTTTGTACCCTCACAGGTTGTATACCGGCACCCCATTCTTCACCCCTCTTCTTTTTCCAGGAGTGAGCACTTCTACCCCTCTTAGGAAAACATGCCTGGACAAGCTTCCACCATTAACAAAACAGTTTAGTAGAGAGAAATGTGTATGTTCACATTTGCATGTGCAATTTGTACAGTACGCATAGAGTGGCTTTCCGGAGGGTGTTTGTGCACACATTGCTGTAGTCATCTTTGTAATGTTTGTGTGTGTGTGAACTGACCTGTGAACTGCTTGCTCATGATGGAGGCTTCAGAGGCCAGGGCATGGGACACAGTCATGATCCTCTCCTGCTGCTGCATGGCTATGTCCAGATCAGTGAAGTCCAGTGGCTCAGACGTACCAGGCGACGGCTGTATGTTCTGAGCACTGCTACACGGGTGGCAGCGGAATAAAAACATTAGAGAAGAAAGAAAAGAAACACAAAGATAAAAATAGTCTCAGTGTCAAACACCCTATCTGTTAGGTCAAAAGCAATGCACTAGGTAGGGAACCAGGACATTTGGGACCAAAAAGGATGTTCACCTAAACATTTTTGTGTTGTGATTTAAATGTTTGGTTGTTTGCTTCCTGACAAAATTAAGTCCTAAATTGGACTGGATCCGCCAACGTCCATCAGTGGTTTCAAGAAATAGGGTTGTAGTCAGAAAATGTATTACTTTTCTCAGTAAGTAGCTAGTTTTCTCACAAACAAAAAATATTTAACATCTGAATCAAATTTTACTGCCCTTTTCTTCTAATTTCATAGTATCCAATGTATTGTTACATCCTCTTACTGCAGCAACTCTAACAGGCTCGGGTGAGTAGAAGATTGGGACATGCATCCTCTGGAAGATCTACCAAGCCATTCAACTTATTATCACACTGCTTGCTTAAATAGGAAGTCGGCCAAACCAACATGTAGTAAGGAAAGAAAAGATTATGACCATAACCAACCCTCAATCTCTGAGAGTATAAAGTTAGGTCTGGAAATATTTGGACACTGACAATTTTCATAATTTTGGCTCGGTACACCACCACAATGGATTTGAAATTAAACAACCGAGATGCAATTGAAGTGCAGACTTTCAGCTCTAATTCAAAGGGTTGTAGAAAAATCGTATGAAAGGTTTAGGAATTGCAAGCATTTTCATACACAGTCCCCTTATTTCAGGTGCTCCAATGTAATTGGACATATTAACATAGTCATGAATAAAATGTTAATTTTTAATACTTTGTCGATAATGCTTTGCAGTCAATAACTGCTTGAAGTCTGGAACGCATGGACACCAAATGCTGGGTTTCCTCCTTTGTGATGCTTTGCCGAGCCTTTACTGCAGCTGTCATCCGTTGTTGTTTGTGCATGGGTCTTTCTGCCTTAAGTTTTGTCCTCAGCAAGTGAAATGCATGCTCAATCGGGTTGCGATCAGGTGATTGACTCGGCCATTGCAGAACATTCCACTTCTTTGCCTTAAAAAACGTCTGGGTTGCTTTCGCAGTATGTTTTGGTTCATTGTCCATCTGTAAAGTGAAGCGCCATCCAATCAACTTTGCTGAATTTGGCTGAATGTGAGCAGACAATATATCCATGCATGCCCATGCCATCACACTGCCTCCACCGTGTTTTACAGATGATGTGGTATGCTTCGGATCATGAGCCGTTCCAAGCCTTCTCCATATTTTTTTCTTCCCATCATTCTGGTACAGTCTGATCTTAGTATCATCTGTCCAAAGAATGCTGTTCCAGAACTGGGCTGGCTTTTTTAGATGTTTTTTGGCAAAGTCTAATCTGGCCTTTCTATTCTTGAGGCTTATGAATGGTTTGCACCTTGTGGTGAACCCTCTGTATTTGCTCTCATGAAGTCTTCTCTTTATGGTAGACTTGGATAATGATATGCCTACCTCCTGGAGAGTGTTCTTCACTTGGCTGGAAGTTGTGAAGGTGTTTTCCTTTACCATGGAAAGGATCCTATGATCATCCACCACTGTTGTCTCTTGTGGACGTCCAGCCCTTTTTGTGTTGCAGAGCTCACCAGTGCGTCCTTTTTTTCTCAGAATGACCTAATGTTCCTGCTATCTCTCTGCTGGATTTTTTTTTTTTGCAGCCTAAGGATGGCCTGTTTCACTTGTATCAGTTGTTCAATTACTTTTGGCCCCTTGAAAAAGAAGGGGCTACATATTAAAGAGCTGTAATTCCTAAACACTTCCTCCAATTTGGATGTGAAACCCTCAAATTACCGCTGAGAGATTGCACTTTAAGCCCACATTCATTATTTAACTGTAACTTGAATATATTTTGGTAAACAGACAAAATATCAAAACTTGTCAGTGACCAATTATTTTCAGACCTAACTGTAAGTTAGGTATTTCACTATCACTATGGAATCCCCAAGTGTTATTTGTCAAGCCAAGGAATGCCCATTCAGTCCTACCCTACACTAACCTGGACAATGCGATGTCAATTGTGCACTGTAAATTTAAGTACCTTCTCACGACCAGCCGTGACATCCTGAACCCACGTTTTAGTGATAACTCGGTACAGACCATTTGTAGTTGTGTGTAATGAAAAGTTAAATAAAATTAATTAAAATGTTAAAATAAAATAAATGTTATATTATCACTGCCGTCATGATGTCATTAAGAACTGAATGGATGAAACTAAGTCAGCATTACTTGGATTTTGCTAGGAGGTTTTTGATGCGTTCTGCTCTGCGTTGACGCTCCTCTATCTCCTCCTGGCTCAGAGGCTCCTCTGGGTCAGACTCCACATAGCGCTCTGGGATAGGTACCTTCTGGGGCTTTGACAGCTTAACAGGAAGAAATAATGAAGGAAATGCAGTCAAACAACCAATCTGCATTAGGGATTAGGACAATATTCACCAATTCATGAGCTTATTTGATCTAACTTTCAGGGTTAAAAACGAAATATGTAAGTTGAGCTTAGGCTCCATTTAGGAAAGGGAAAGCTATGATTCTAAAAGTTATAATTTTTTCGTAATTTTGTATTTTAGACTGTATTTAAACTAATTCAAAACCATACACGACAACTTCTTTAAAGGGAAAGTTGAGTTATTGTGGTTCTCGAACCTTTCAAGGCCCCTCCATATATTTCTATTTCAAAGCTAGCACACCTAAATAGACTTTTCAACTAATCATCAAACCCTTAGTGAATCAAGTGTGCTGGTTTAGGGCTACAAATTATGCAAGGTGTGTTTAATGAAAGTCAAATCATAGATTTCCCAAGGCCCACAGACTAATTTCAAAATTAGGAACCATCTTACATTACAATGTAAAATAAGGAACTTGGCCTTGAAAGGTGGCATTTGTAAGTTGTCAGCCATATAACAGTAGAAAAGTTCTAATTATATTATGTATTGGGAAAATATGTTATTTAAAATAGTGCACTTCATAAATTATGTGTTATTGTAGGCGTATTCCATTTAGGAGGACGCCTACAATAACACAATGCGTTGCCCTGATTATTTTGTGTTGTATGTTTTGATCTTAGTTCTAGTGCAGAACCCTTTTCCCAATCTTGGTAGTGAGCTCTGCCACCACCCACTCGCCCACTTCCTGCATTAGCAGAACTCAGACGTAAAGAGTAAGCCATGCAAGCGTCCAGCACTGCCAGGGCCTAGCAGTACAATCCCAAAGAAATTGGAATAAAGCTTGAGGGAAAACTAGAATGAATACAGGCATCACTTTCAAGAGATGGAGGATTTGGACTTGAAAAGTGACGCTGAGCTGGCAATGTTTCTCCTCAACAGGTGAACAAGTTACTAAGTACTGTAGCATTTTGAAATGAAACATTTTGAAAAACTAAAAAGGTGTGGAATTTAGACTATCCTTCCCCAATTCTGAATATGTATGTTTTGTTTTATTACACTTTTTGTGGAAGCCATTGACAATTAAAGTCAGAATTTTTCCCAAAAACATTTAAACATTTTGAAGAAATAAAAGGTGTGGGTTATAGTCGAACCTATCCAGATTCAAAATCTGTCATTTTCATAGTCATTGAATACTTGACTTCATAGCAATTGAAAAGAGAAAACGAATAACCACTGAATGTCCATTATAAAACTAATTTACCTCCCTTTATTACTTTGTCGTTTAAATTACACTGTAGTGGTTTGGAAATACAATGACTTGCTAAAATAGGCAAATATTTAGTGGAATGCAACGTTGCCATGATCAGTTATCCAAAATAGCTAGCAGAGTCAGTAAAAAATTGCGATACATTCTAAGGTCGTTAGCTAGCTAGTAATGTTAGCTAACTCAAATGTGGTGTCTCTGTCCTAACTAATGTTACTGTACTGCATCTAAAATCAATCTGCTGACATGAACATTATAACAAACGTTTTAGCTATTAATAATGTTCCTTTTTTAGAGATGGCGTCATGTCATTTAGCTACTGTATTTGTATTAAGTAGATTCTCAGTTGGGCATTAGCTAGCCCTGAACAATGAAGGGTGCTGGAGAAAAAAAACTCAGTCTGTAGCCAAAGAGCACATCAGAAGTTTTGTTAATCATATTTCTGGAAAATATGTATCATCTTACAACTCTTACAATAAGTTGTTCCAAGTTATTTCTCTGTTGTCATTTGTTTCTGCAATTTCTCTTCTAGAGGGCTAAACATACCAATGGCAGCTGTAACCATTGCTCTTAAAGACAATTTTAAACCAAAAGGAGAAAATTCAAAATCTTCAGTGAGCGTACCTCACGACTAAGGTCCAGGCTGTAGTCAAGGGGCTCCAGGTCCGTCTCCTTTGTGTGCATAATCATCATAGGAGTGGCCATCACTGTAAGCCACTCATCTGAATGGATCCTTTTCCTGTCCTTCATCTCGCTTTGGCCCTCATCACTCTGACCCTCGGCACCCTGTCGCTCCTCCTGAGCTTTTTGATGCAAATCAAAGTGCTGCTGTTCTCGCCTCCTCTAGGGGAAGACATACACAACCGTTACTTTATCTGACCTCTTCTGGGGACAACCAATACAGACCATAAGCTTTTAACTAGACCTACTGAGAGAGTCTGTGATGTAAGTTAGCTTTCGGTTATTTAGAAGTGACACTCAACTTGTTCCCATTTACTGGATTGGTAGAACAGTGCAAAACAGAAATTCATCTGAAAATGTCAAATATGCTGAAGACCAATGTGTGGCGGATCTAGTCTGGGATATTTCTTTCATTATTATTTGTATATTTTTCAATTTCAATGAACAGATGATAGACAGTAGGAAAGATAGGAGAGAGTGCTGAAGCAGCAGTGGACCAAATTTGAACACATGCCGTAGCGATACACATGCACTAGAGGCACCCCTGTGCCACAAGCTTCTTTAATGTCAGTGGTAGACCGACACTAGTGCCTTTATCTGACTACTAAAGAGATGGACAACAGTTCAACTAGTTATTTTATCTGACTACTAAAGAGATGGACAACAGTTCAACTAGTTATTTTATCTGACTACTAAAGAGGAGATGGACAACAGTTCAACTAGTTCCTTTATCTGACTACTAAAGAGGAGATGGACAACAGTTCAACTAGTTCCTTTATCTGACTACTAAAGAGGAGATGGACAACAGTTCAACTAGTTCCTTTATCTGACTACTAAAGAGGAGATGGACAACAGTTCAACTAGTTCCTTTATCTGACTACTAAAGAGGAGATGGACAACAGTTCAACTAGTTCCTTCATCTGACTACTAAAGAGGAGGTGGACAACAGTTCAACTTGTTTATCGGACTATTAAAGGGGAAACAGACAATAGTTCCACTATTTACTTTGTCTGACTATTAAAGGGGAGACGGAAAACAGTTCAACTAGTTACTTCATCTGACTACTAAAAAGGAGACTGATAACAATTTGTCTAGATACTTTATCTGACTACTAAAGAAAAGACAGACAACACTTCATCTACGGGAAAATGGTTGTATAATATCAGCCTTAATTAGATCAGGAAAACTTTAAATTAGGAGATAATCTTGAAAAACATTTAATGTAGAATGCCATCGCTATACAATAATACAGTGAATAAGTCCCACTGTACTCCCAAATACTTTTATGCTCTAACTCCTTCAAAAAAATATATTTGTGCTACAGACCTCTGGTTTGTTGTCCTCTACTTCTTCTGCATCCATTGATACCAACTAATTGTTTGTATGAGACAAAGGCGGATCGTGAAAGTGTCTTCTCCCAAAAATGGCAGAAATGCTGAATGGTTTGAGCTATAAATTCTTATGACCCCAAAAATGAGATTCGGTGTAGGATTGATGTCTGTGTTATGTATTTACACAGGTGGGCTTGTGAGAGGGACAAAAAGGGGGAGAATGCTGTAGCAGGCCTCACCGTTGACATGCATAATGTGTTTATGCTGTTTATTATAAACTTTGGTGCTTGAAATTCTGAATGCTGATTGGCTGATAGCCATGGTATATGAGACCGTATACCACAGGTATGACATCACATCACTTTTTACTACTTTAATTGTGTTTTGGGGGTTTTGATATATTGCCAATATACCATAGCTAAGTGCTGTGTCCATGACGCGATGCATCATCCCAAGATTAGCTTTAGCCGTGGTGTATTAGCCATACACCACACTCCCTTGTGCTTTATTGCTTAAATATACACTAGGAGTGTGCCTGGATATTCCATAGATATTTTATATACACTATATCGGTCCAGACAAAGATTTAAACATGTTTAAGAGCTCAGAAAAAGAGAAACACTAAAACGCCACTCTTTAGTCTCCATTCAATTAACTTAAAATGCATATATACTTGGGGGTGTGAGTGGGAGGTCCAGGCAATATACTATATAAAAAGTGATCATTATCTGATTGTGTTTACAAACGGAGAAAGAAAGTAAACATTATAAAATGATACCCCAGTTCCCATTTAAGCAGCTTACTTGCATATACTCTGTAGTAGGGCTGATCAATCCTGGTCCTGGAGAGCTACCATCCTGTAGGTTTTCACTGCAACCTTAATTTTGCACACCTGATTCTAATAATGAGCTGGATGAAAAGTTATGTCAGGTCAATCACAGATGAGGTTCGACAGAAACCCTACCAGATGGTTGATCTCCAGGAACAGGATGGAGCAGCCCTGCTCTATGGGGTATATACTAAGTGTGAGAGAGTGTGGATTTCATACATATTGCTGTATACACACGTACATATATGCAGGGGCAACGGGTCATTAGGGGCAGGTGGGGCACACCTTATTTCATGTTCAATGGTCCCTGCCTTGTTGCTTCAGACTGCGTTCTGCCGATTCGAGTTCGCAGTAGTAGGCCACAGGCTAAGCGTGAATGTGGGGCTAGCCTCTCTCTCACAATGCAATGTACATTGTACGTGTGAAAATATTAATACGCATGCTCAGAATGTTAGTGTGATCAAAGTAGATCACACAAATTTGATGCCAAGTGGGGCTGACAGCCAGTAGCCCCACTACAGCGTCATTTCGTAATGAATAAAGTGGATTTCATACTCGAGCACCGGTTTGAAACCCTTAATTTGGAGGAGAAACTTGAAGTAAAGCGACTTGGTGCCCATCAGCCACGGGATATTGTCATCACTCAAACTGCTGGTAAAAGTAACCGCAGGTTTAACGTGGAGTGGTTTTTGAAGAAAAAGTGGCTAACGGTTAGCATACAAAAGAAGGCACTCTTCTGTTTTCCATGTCTGCTATTTGGTGGAGATGGTACTTGGTCGAGGACGGGTTACAAAGATTTGAAACATCTTTCTGAGAGGATTGCAAAACATGAGAGCAGCGGGAGTCATCTGGACAATGCTGTGAAATTGGGCTTACTTGGAAGGGTAAATGTCACAGCCCAAGTTGACAGTGCCTTAAGGTGCTCCATTGAGCAGCATAACAAACAGGTGGAGGAAAACAGGTATGTTCTCAGTCGGATCATAACATATATTAAACTGTGTGGAAAATGTGAAACCGCACTGCGGGGGTACGACGAGTCTGTGGACTCCCTGAATCCTGGAATATTCAGATGCATTTTCAAGACTATGTGTGAGGGCGATTCGAGACTTCAGAGGCACTATGACGCTCAGCCGATCTTCAAAGGGACATCTAGCACTGTACAAAACGAACTGTTAGACTGTATGTATGAAGTGTACAGGGAGGAGATAGCCAAGCAAGTGGACAAGACATCATTTGTTGCCATACAGGCAGACAACTGATGTCTCCTGTAAATCACAAATGGTGGTTGTGTTGTGATACATGTTGCCTGACAATACAGTGACAGAGAGGTTTTTGGAGTTTGTGGAAGTCAAAGATAAAACTGGACTCGGCCTCTCTAACAGCATCAAGGGTGTGCTGGAACCACTGAAGCTGGGAGAAAAACTGATCGCTCAGACTGATGGTGCGGCTGTAATGAGTGGAAACGTCCGAGGGGTACAGACGCTAATGAAAGAGACATACCCACATGCCAGTTTGTTCACTGCTATGCTCACCAGCTGAACCTGACCTTGCAGCTACTTTGTTCAGCAAGGATGAGCATCCTGAAGGTGTTTTTTTGCAGATTTAACTGCTTTTGCCACCTTTTTCTCTGGCGCTCCAAAACGTGTTGCGGCACTTGCTGAGGCAACACAGAGACGCATTCCAAGGCCACCTGCTGTACGATGGAACTTTAAAAGTAGAACTGTCAATGCAGTTTGAGAAAACCGCGCTGCGCTGCTCCTGTGTATGGAGGACATATGCACACAACCAGGATGGGATGAGGACACCATAAGTGAGGCATACGGCCTGTCAAAAAAACTCCGGGACCAAGCCTTTCTGCAGTTGCTGGAATTTTTTTTCTTCCTTATGCCAGAAGTTGATGTTTTATACAACACTCTGCAAAAACGGAGCATTGATGCATCTGGGATTAGCAGTGTGCTCACCCGTTTCAAGGGGAATGTCCAGAATATGCAGAAGCAAACTGATGAATGGGCTGCCACCGTTCACGTTGGAAAAGACGAGCCAGGCTGACGAGTAACCAACACAGCGCCGGTGATGGAGGCATGCGACACAGTCATCTCCCAGGTGGAGCAGAGGTTTTCACAGTGACCACCTGATCGCTGCCAAGCTGGTTGACAGCTTGCTCTTCCCACAATTTGTCCTGTCATTCCCTACATCTGAGCTTGACTGTGCGGTGAAACTATGGCCTCTAGGAAACGAGGAAAAGTTGATGCTGACCATTCTGTACCGCCACACTGAGCTTCACACTGGTAAGACGGCCTTGTCTCTGTCAAGATCCATCCATGAGAACAACCCAGAGGAGGCTTTTGCTGAGACCGTCACTCTGCTGAAAAACAACACCTATGACGACATCCGAGTCAGAGAGGAACTTTTCCACCTTGAAGAGGGTAAAAACCTTCACTCGCAATACCATGGGACAGCCGCAACTCAACGCATTGGCCATGTTGTCCATCGAAAGCCAGCTGATTCAGCAGCTACATGACTTCATTCCCAAAGTCATCGAAAAGTTTGCCCAGAGGAAGAACCGCTGTGCCACCTTTCTCTTCAAGTGAGCCCTCAGCCTTGGTGAGTGAAAGCATATTTTATCATCCTGCCTTTGTGGTGCTGGTCCGTGCATTGGTCATACAGGTGCTGGTCATAAAATTAGAATATCATCAAAAAGTTGATTTATTTCAGTAATTCCATTCAAAAAGTGAAACTTGTATAATGTATACATTCATTCCACACAGACTGATATATTTCAAGTGTTTATTTCTTTTAAGTGTGATGATTATAACTGACAACTAATGAAAATCCCAAATTCAGTATCTCAGAAAATTAGAATATTACT
>JACXGI010009483.1:0-20282 GCA_016801175.1 Esox masquinongy
CCCCAACTAAGTATTGAGTGCTGTACATGCTCATACTTTTCATGTTCATACTTTTCAGTTGGCCAACATTTCTAAAAATCCTTTTTTTGTATTGGTCTTAAGTAATATTCTAATTTTCGGGGATACTGAATTTGGGATTTTCATTAGTTGTCAGTTTTAATCATCACAATTAAATGAAATAAACATTTGAAATATATCAATCTGTGTGTAATGAATGAATATAATATCCAAGTTTCACTTTTTGAATGGAATTACTGAAATAAATCAACTTTTTGATGATATTCTAATTATATGACCAGCACCTGCACCTCATTCTTAATGATAGCAGCCCATACCAGTACCCCTCCTCCACCTTGCTGGCGCCTGACTCGAAGTGGTGCCCTGTGTCCATTAGTGATGGCCACAGGCACATCCATCTGGTCCATCAAGAGTCACTCTTATTGCATCTGTCCATAAAACCTTTGAAAAATCTGTCTTCAGGTATTTCTTTGCCAAATCTATACGCTTCAAAGTGTGAATCTTATTCAGTGGTGGTCTTCTTTCAGCCTTCTTGACCTTGGCCATGTCTCTAAGCACTTGACACCTTGTACTTCTGGACACTCCAGGTGGGTTGCAGTTCTGGAATATGGTGGCACTGGAGGATAATGGGTTCCTGGTAGCTTCACGTTTAAATCTTCTCAAGTCAACTTTTGCAGTTAATTTGCGTCTTTTCTTCTCCATGCATTCTTTGCACCCCACTTGACTTTTCGCAACAAAACGTTTGAGTGTCTGGTGGTCACGCCTCAATAGTTTAGCTATTTCAAAAGTGTTGAATCCGTCTGAAAGGCATTTTACAATTTATGACTTTTCAGTCTTGGTTAAATCTCTTGGCACGTAAAAGGAGGAGGGAGAGGGCTATACTTTACCAGTTTTAGTAAGGACACATGGAAGGAGGAGGAAATGCGATAATGGCGTGGTTTTTGGAGCCTGTATGTGACTGGGTTGTGACGATGGGTGATTTTAAAAGGGCCGATGAAGCGTGGCATGAGCATTTTGCAGGGGAGACGGAGTTTGATATCTCGCGTGGATAGCCATACGCGCTGTCCAGGGTGCAGGAGAGGAGTAGGTCGTCGGCGCCGATCGGCAAAGCGGTTCTGGGTGAGAGGCTTGATGTAACTGCAGGTGAGCAGACTCCCAGACTTGCTCACTCCAACGAAACCACTCATCGTGGTGGACGTGGTGTCTGACTGGACCTTACACATCCTAACATTTGGGATTTGAAAGAAACAGCAAAAACATCTGGCGTAAACTAACAGTGAAATGCTTACTTACGTGACACTTTAAAAAATATGCAGATCGAAATAAATAAGTTATGTAGTTACACAAACAAATACACAGTTACAATAACTATTGTTACGAACAATAGTTATTCATAACAATAAGAAATTACAAATAATAAATTGAAAATAATATGCAAAACAAATACACTTCCTGTAACTAATTCACATCTTGCTTAAAATCACACAATTTTAGTACAGGCTGTGTGTATCAGTTCTCACTGTGGGTTCCAGCTTGATGACAGGCACAGTAGTAGGTGGCAGAATGGGAAACATTAACTGACTGGATCTTCAGATCCGTAAAGTCAGACTGTTTCGTAGCAGTGAAATCTGCTCTCTGAGGATGAGTGGTGTCTGAGCTAACTTGATTATGAACCAAAAGAATCCAGGTGAAGGATTCACCCTCTCTCTTCTGATACCAGTGGACAATGCTACATCCAGTAATTTTGCAGTTGAATGAGACACTCTGTTCCTGTGTCCTGGTCTCAGATATTTGGTCCTGGTACAGATTCTGTCCTGAAACAGACACTGAAAACCGAAATGGATCACTAAAATACTCACAGTAGAGTTACTACATTTAAATATTTGGATACAGATTAGATGAAGCACTTACCCAGAAAAATAGAGAATACTATTATACCACAGTCCATGTTTGGTGAATTATATGGTTAAGAGGTGAGGATATCAAAGCTACTAATTCTATATAACACTGAACACAGAGGCGGAGCTTCAACTGACGCTGTGAGAGCCCTCAGATAGAGCTCTGTATTGGACTGATATCTTAATCATGTTTCCACCAGAAAAATAATATAAATAATAAAGATAATAAAAAGATAATATTTCGCAAAAAAATTGATAGATTTTACAGATAATTACTGAATCATGGTTTGAATTGATTATTAAGATTAAAAGGGGAATCAATCATATATTAAAAGTGGGATGGTACACAATTTTCCTGCAGGCATTTTCAATTGCTTAATGACTCACCTGGTGAGTAGATACATTTCTTTTTGTTGATGGACACTTACTTAAATATAATGAGTAAATAATGAAAACCGAGCCTAGAGACATTCTTAAGTGTTTTCTGTTGAACTTAAATACTGTGTTCATTTGAATCTGAGAGGAAGTTACCCTTCCCTGGTCTGGGTCTATTTCTAGTTGTAGATGTTGTAGAATTATTGCTGATTCCTGTTAGTTAAACTTTTGACTCAAAAGCAACATCTGACATAACCAATGTGCTGTGGTTTTAAATAATGTAATAAACAACGATGTGAGCCGGATAAAAGACTACATAAGCTTACAAATCTAAATTAAGACTGGAAAGAGTACACAAAACCCTACTGACTTGTTGTTTGTATTTGATATTTCTCATATTAAAGTACAAGTATTTATTTTTTGTCATGACAGAACACTGGCATTTTGCAAAACAGAAAATGTCTTTTCAAATTAAATTGGTTGAATATTGCATTCAGTTTTAAAATCCATTTTACAATTATTACAAAATTCAAATTCAATATGTTCAATATTTTTGTTCAAACAAATTCAGTATTCAGTTTGAATGTGGTCATTATTGCTATCAAGTTTTCAGATGCATTCAGATTCAGTTCAAAAATTCAGATTCAGTTGAAAAATTCACTATCATAATTCAGATTCAAAACTTCTTCAACATCCTGATACTTTGCCATCCAGGAATAGCAGACGAACGACGATGTCGAACTCTACCAGCCCATTGCAAAGTTCAGCAGTCCACCCTGACCTCTAAGTACACCCTAACCTCTGGCAGTACTGACTGTTGTTTTTATTCTTTCTCTTGTACTTTCTTTGCTTGCATTACAAGAAAAAGAACAGCAGTTATGTGATTGAACGCAGTGTTGCGCGATGGTACCACTAACGTCTACGGTAAGATTGACCTGTCTCATACATTGATTAGCTAGTTGCTATTTTGGGGAAGGCAGGATAGGCTCTAGTAATAGTTAGCTAAGTAAACAAATACCTGGCGATCGCGTTGCTAGCTGCTATCAATTGAAATGTTGTCAGTATAAACAGTTGTGATGATTAACAGTTGTGATGAACTATAACAAAGAATTAACATAAACTGTACACACAACTATATTTTTAGTTATTTAAAAGTAGATTCCTAATGTGAAGTGAATTACTGAAATGTAAAGAGCCCTGCACTGGATAGTCTCTTAGGTAGATTTTCTTCTTTTTTTTTTTTTTACAGTAGTGAAGGACTACGTTGTACTGTATTGTGGGACTACACCGAAGGTCACCAGGGAGCTTGCAGTGAAGAACAGTGCTATTATGTATTATGATTTCAGAAATCAAGTTGAATAAAGGTATTTTTGATATTTGAATTTTTTGGCTGTAGGATCTGCTATTACTGATCAGTTTGTTATGAATTTAAATAATTTTCAAACCATTAAAGGTTTATTATTCACTTAAGTTATTATAAGTAATGACATGCTGTTTATTGCAAAGAGCACACCATGACCATGTCAAATATCCACAGACATAAACATTGCTAAAAAACTGCTTCATGACTGCTTCGTGAACTAGAATCAAGGGTTAAATTTGAGGCAATAAGGTCATGTTTACCAATAATTAAAATATGGAAACATATACCAAAATTCTTATGTTGAAGTGTAGATAAACCAACATGACTGGAAACTACATATCTGTCACTGATCAAACAGCAATTATGCCACCACCATGGTTATTAGCAAGTGATGAAATGTGTGAAAAACATCCTGCTGCATGTAACCCAAAATAAAACTGTAAATCAATCTGTGGTTAAGGCGCTTCATTTCCAGTAAGTTCTGTCAAGGCTTCTGAGAATCACCTAAATGTCTTTACCATATTACCACCAGTATGGAATCACCACAGTTTGATCTGCCCTGCACCTGTTTGTCGACTCTGATTGACAAGGAGGTTTTACACTATGACTACCACGGCTCCTTCTTTGACATATTTGTAAGTCCGTTGATGTATCTCTTCCTCAGGAGTTTAGCTACATTGCTCATCTGTTATCTAGATCAGGCTAAAACAAGAAATAATGAGAATGATTGATTCTCCTTCTTTCAAACACACCCACTCCCCCCAACCTCTTGTCCCTGTAGCTCCTGGCTGTGTTACGGTTTGCAGGCTTGGTCTTGGCCTATGCAGTGTGTAAACTGCGCCACTGGTGGGCCATAGCGGTAGGTGAACCGGGCTATATCCCAAAATCCTATTTATCCACTAGGGGATGCTGTGGCCTTTTAATTTAAAGTGTAGGTCTTGCGTTGTGTTCACTGTGCCTGTCTACTCAAATGATGAATCAAATGTAGAATATTTGCATGGCTGTGCTTTATGGCTTAATATTGATTTTAGTAAAAAAAAATATATAATTCTAATCTACTTTTATGAGTTATTTTTCTGATCTACTGTGGATAGTGGACACAAAACTATAACCGTGTGTTTGCAGTAATGTAAGTTAGATTTAATGTCATATTATTTGTTGTGTGTGTTTCAGCTCCTGTCCCAGGGGGCATTTGGGTACCTGCTGCCCATCATCTCTTTCATCCTGGCCTGGATAGAGACATGGCTCCTGGACTTCAAGGTCCTACCTCAGGAGGCTGACGATGAGAACAGTGAGTAAGAAAGTCTTCCCTCCCCCTCCCACATTCCCATTAATGTCCCCTTCATTGTGAAGGTTTGATTTGTTTATTACCCATTAACCTGAAACCGTTGTGTTTGACGACAAACAAGCCAGCAATTGTGCTTCCTGATCTCCTTTACCACTTTTCATTAAATCATCAGTGTATCTTTAGGTATACATTAGTGTTACTACGTCATACAGTGATGCTTCCTGTGTCATCTATGTGTTTTAATCACTTTAGGATATCTGCTTCCTTTTAGTATCAGTTTAATGTTCATCCTGGAAGGTAGTGTTAGCTGTACATTTGTTTTTTGACAATTTTTAAAATCTTGATGACAGAAATATAATGTATATCCATTCTGGTTTTCTAAAGGTGGAACCCGTTTGAAGGTTACGACTTCGAGTGACGGCACCCAAAGTTTCCCAAGCTCTCGTAACAGCTGCCGCTTCTAACCGTGGAGGAAGACTTTGCCTTACAACCACTGCATGTTCTGTATTCCTGCACAGAGAGATCCACATTCCCCAGCCTGTTAACTCTGTACACTGCCTCATATCCCTTAACCTCCTCACTGAAGCCCAGAGTTTTAAACAAGAAAATGTTTTACTTTTTTCCTTGACTGTGTGCATACTGTTAATGTTTTTTAAGACATGTTGTTTCAGATATAAACTAAATCCTGATTTGCTTTTTCTGCATTTGGAATCAAGTGAGAGGTATTTCAAAATCCACTTGAAATCCCCTCTAACTGATTAGTTGGAACCGCTCCATGTCTTGCCTGAGATCAGACTTCTCCCACATGCTAATATACATAACGCCACCACATAAAGGCATTTTCAGCATTTAGACAACAAAACTTTCATAGCAATCTATTAATATGGGTTTTAAACACTATAATTTGTTAATAAGCATGATTCTTGCACATTTTGTTTGTAGTTGACAGCAAGTTGGCCATTAGCCAGTGAGCGTTTCTCAATGAGTTCATAGCCTGTGAATGCATCCAACTACAATCTATTACTTCACAGCAGGTCCTTCCCACTTGGTTATGAAGGAAGCATTATATTTTTAACTCTTGCTGAAACTCCATGGCTCCAAAACCAGTGCATTAATGACTGAGAGGTCAGCATGAGCAGTGTGTTTATTTAAAGTTTGTCTATAGGCTGTTGAACCATTACGGATGTCACTTAAATGTCAATTGCTGGATAACATCAAATCAATAGAACATATTTTTTAAAGAGTGATCTCCTTTGCAATGCCGTCTGTCGGGGGAAAATGTTGAATGGGCTACATAACCAACACAACTATAAGTCATATATATGTCATATGCTAATTATTATTGTTGTTGTTATTATGTAACAAGATCAGATCAATCAGTAATCTGTATGTCCTAAAGCATGCCTTAGAGAACTCAATTAAGCAATCTTTTTAATTTTATGACAGGCATTTCTTTTTTCATCACGGGAATGTAATCATACAACTATTAAAATCACTGGACAATGTTGCAATGTTTGTTTGATCAGCAGACATTTTTGAAGGAGACAGGTGCTTCATTGTAAGCTTTGCACTAGGACAGTTTTTTTAACACTGAATAAAAATATATCAAAGCAGGATGCAGCAATTTCAAAGATTTTACTTAGTTAATGACCTGTACAAACCAGTATTATCTGTGAGGAGCAGACTTTTCCAGCATGCCAGTGGCCATCCAAGGTTAAGACACCAGACTGCAGTCAGGTTATGACCCTGGTGAGAATGATGAGCTCGCATCTAGAAACGGCTCGTTCATAGTTTTTGCTGTCCGAGTAGCTGGTCTCAAACAATCCCACAAGTCAAGAGGTTAGATGAGGAGGTGCTGGGCTGAAGTGATTACAAGTTGTTTGTGTTCTCTGACATGGTTTTACACAACGCATTTTTATAAATTACTATAATCTAAAAAGTCTACTCGGGTGAATCTTGACCTTAATTGCCCCTAGTTCATCGCTATTGCATGATTTAAATGTTTAAAGACAACGTTCCCCTTTTTTTGGAGGCTGCATTAATGGTTATTGTTGTAAAAAAACATTCCTTCCCTCATCATCAACTTTGTGTGTAATTGAGTGTTTCGAGGTGAGAATTGTACATTAATGGAAAATATTGCTTATTTTCCATAGGCCTAGAATACTAATAATAGAACTACAAGCTACAGCAACATTATCATTTGCCCATCACTGTCATTTTATGGAATTTGGTGGCAAGAAATCACCAGAAAGTGAACAAAAGTGTGAAAGAAACAATGAAACTCCCTGCAGCTTTGAATAACCAACTCATTTAATGTTTAACCTTGTTTCCAGTAACTACTTTTTCACCTTTCATAAGAAAACCAAATAAAAAAAACCCCACATCTTCCAACCGCTATTGAGTGTGGCGTAACACCTGTGTTGGAAAATGCAGCTTTGAGCAAGCAGTGTAGTTTAAAATAAGTGACCTGACAAAGCAATTTTTTTTGTAGCTTTTAATTTTTTATGGTCATATTTTTTACATGGAACTATACAATCTTTACAATACTCTGCCAAAATTTGTTGTCCTAATCTAACCTATTTTGGTACTGTACCAGTAATTATTAAACCAATCTACAACTCTTCATTATCAATGAACTACAAGCCATATTAATTTAACAAACAAAAGCACAAAAAAACAGAACAATAACAATGTAATTAATGAACAATTTTCATTTTTTCATTTAGCAGACACTCGACAATTTGTTTGCTTAGTAGGAATTAGAATTTTTTTTATTGAAAGCACAATATCGACAATCAATGGCTGAAATTGTTTTTAAAGATATGCAGTTGAAATGTGGGCTACTGAAAATGGGATGTATTATATTTGTATTGTACAACTCTGCCCAAATGACAATAGATACATTCTGCAGTTTTTTTAATCATGTGTTGGCATTAAATCACATGAAAACAATATGAGACTTTTATTTTAGATCCACTAACATGGATCTAAAATATTGTTCTTGATTTCACTTGTAACAAATGGTTCTTGATTTCACTTAGACAGATGTCTACTTCCCATGTTCCTGAGTTGAAGCAGGAGAGCAAACCCACAGCAGTACACCAGGCTCTTTGCTATCATTAACATATAAACCAGAGAAGCCAGGTTCAGACGACACATGGCGTCGATGGATGCTGGGAAGGAAAAATTGTAAAATGAGTAAGACACCTAAAAATAAGTCTTTAATGTAAAGGTCTTCACAGCCCTTGCAGTGGCACATTTAAATAAGCTCAAATATTTTCATTCATATAATTCCTAACCAATATTACTGCAATTGTGCAAATTTGACACTTTTGGTATAATTGTTTTGTCTAAACTGCTCAGTCAGTTTGGTTGGGAATCATTGATGGAAAAAAAATTCTGACGATGGAAGGACAGTTCTCACAGGACTGGAAGGACAGTTCTCCCAGCTCTACTGTTCCTTGCAGAACCCCTGACACCATGTAAACAGGACAGTCTATGAAAGGTCACAGACTTTCTCCCTCCTTGCACATGTATGTGAAGGCTAGTTGAGGTTTGAGATTGTCAGTACAAAAAACTATGAACATTAAAAAGGATAAAGAGCATTTTAATAAGGAATTAGACAGACTCAAATGTCTGATTTCAAGTAACTGTTCAATGTTTAGACATTGATTTATGTAAATGTTTTTTTTTTTAAATGTAATGGGCTTTTGCTTTAAGATTCTCTATAAAGAGGTTTTGTTTTAGGATTTTCAGAAAATGGAGGACTTTGCTGTCTTAGCATCATGGCGAAACTGGTTCCACCACTGGGTTGCAACATTTTAATTGACAGACTTAGAAATTGGGTTGAGATCTCTGGGATTGCACTAGATTGGTTCATGTCGGAGCTGTCAAATAGAGCATTTGTAGTGTCCATTAACAATTATATGTCTTCCTCTGTGCCTGTCATATGTGGTGTTCCACAGGGTTCCAACCTGGGGCCAATCCTGTTTTCTCTGTACATGCTTCCATTAGGTAGTATAATGTCATGCAGATGATACGCAGTTGTATTTGTCGGTTAAGTCAAATGATTTGAGCAAGTTGTGTGTTCTGCATAATTGCCTTGAAGACGTTATAAAGTGGATGTACAATACGCTTCTTTAGTTGAACACTGATAAAACTGAAGTTTTAATTATTGACCCCTTCTATTTCGAATGAGGTTTGGTTGGCTTTAGGATTGCTAGCAAAAAATATTGTGCCTGTGGCCAGAAATCTGGGAGTTTTCTTTGATCCAGGCTTACAGTTTGAATATAACACAAAACACTGGTGCGGTCATGCTTTTACCAACTTAGAAACATTGACAAAATAAGATCGGTTTTATCTTTTGAGGACACTGAGAAAATTATACATGCTTTCATTTAATCTCACCTAGACTACTGTAATGCTTTGTTTCCATGCCTGAAAAATCAGTTCCTGGGTAAACTCCAAGTTGTACAGAATTCAGCTGCCAGACTTCTTACAAGGACTACATCAAGGTCTCATATAACCCCAGTGTTGGCTGCTCTACATTGGTGACTGGTGAATTTTAGAGAAGATTTTAAAATTCTACTTATCACTTTTAAGGCAATACATGGTCTGGCACCTGATTACATGCTCAACCCTTACTGCACTGTTAAGCCTCTCAGATCAGCGGAAAAATGACTTCTGGCTGTCCCGGAGTCTAGACTAAAAACTAATGGGAACCGGGCCTTTGCTATACGGGCCCCTAGGCTCTAGAACAGCCTACCACAGAATGTCAGAAATGCTACGTCAGTGCATTCTTTTAAATCTTTTAAAACCTAAAAACTCATTTTTATAAGATGGCTTTTACAAATATTTTATCATTGTGATTTTATATTCCGTTTATTCTTTTTGTTTCCTTTACCTTTCTTAAATATATATGTTTTTATATTTCATTATTATTTTAATGTATTTCAATTTTTATTGTGTGTAAAGCACTTTGTGTAATTATACTTGAAAAGTGCTATACAAATAAAGTTATTATTATTATTTATTATATTATTAAAAGAGTGTTGGAGGCAGAAATGAATGCTATAGTTGGGGTGTAATGATTGTGCATTATATTATGTTCAACAATGTCTTAAACAAATTTGCTAGAAATATATTAGTTTTTACAAAAATTATAATAGTACTTATTTGCAAGAGCAAGCTTGATCAAAATGACATAAATATTTAACATTTTGTAAATGTTGGGTGGGAGAGACTAACGTCCCTGTTTAACATCCCAGTTACACTACTTTAGGAGGTGTATTTATATAAGACAAATACCAACAAACAGTTCAATACTTTATATTTGTGTACCTGTTACTGTTTCTGTTCTTGTGTCAGGTATATTGCATACTTCATGCTCCACCCAACAGATGTATTTATTAACATCAGCTTTCTCTTTATCAATGATGATCATACTGGTCATCTGTCTTTCATCCATCTGTTCCAGCTGTTCCTTCTCTCCTTGAGGCATCTCAACTGCTGTGCCATTCTCATCCCTTATCTTCCATGAGATCTTGACTAAGTCTGGAAACATGTCCTTAGCCAAACATAGCAGGGTGGCGTTTCTGTTTGACTCAGGTTTAAACAGTGAGTAGACCGCCACGCTGGGTTTTTGGACTTTCTGGTCTGGTTTTTAGAAGAAAGAAATACATATTAATAAGCATTTGTTTTATTTCCAGCTTTACTGTCTAACAAAGTAAATTATTAATTTCATAAAACAATATCAAGCATCAGTAACAATATTTACAACTAATTATCAAATTATGAATTGTGATGTCCTGTAGTATTTGTTTTACATCTAGCTATATTTTGTCAACATGAAATTACAGAAATCCAAAATGTTCCAGCATTTGTCTATCTGATAATTGAATCAGTTTTCATAACACCAGGTCAAATCCTGAGTTGTTATGTTTTAACCATTTTTAAATGTTATGGCTATATGAAATGTAATTCCAACCCAAACCATTGAAATATCTCTTGGTTTTAGTAACAAGGGGAAGAATCTCAGAATGTGAATTCACAAAATAAGCTTGTTTTTAGTTTTCATTAAGGTTCTTAGTTTAATTACAGCCATCCTTTATCAATGAACTTTTTATCTTTTAATAATCTCTGAGAGTTGGAACCTTGGCATGTATGACATTAGTTTAAATTGTTATCGCATGTTTAACTCTCCAAACACATATAAAACCTTCTTTTTTGGAATCATCAGTGGCACACTTTATGATCACAAACAGCGCATCATTGTTAAATAATCCTGATTTTGCAATAAATTTAGAAACAGACCAGAGAGAATATTCGAAAATAATAACTAATAAAAACTATTGCTTTATCTGCAAAAAACTCTTACCTGTCACATAAAGACTTGTCCCAGAGCCAAATATCTTTACATCTTACACAGTGAAAACTCCCTTGTCAAAAAGTAGTTTGCACTGAGGGTTGATCGGTCTTGTGTTTTCTAAATGGTAGAGCACATGAAAATACTTTCACATGCTTTTTGTGATATTCACATTATCAGCATAATGATTTCACAGTCTGTGGTAAATATAGTCTCGTACATGCGCGCACACATGCAATTTAATATTTTTTATCTAAACATTATTTAACCACTTGAGAACCAATTCTTATTTTCAAGACAAAATAATTATTTGTGAAGTTCAGCCGGCCCGCAATTAAGTGATATATGGTGTTCTCTCACTAGGTTCAAACCCAGGTCTCCGACGTGAGAGGCTGTGTCTTTAACCACTACGCCACAAAGATATACATTTGCCGATTGTTGGTATAGCATCTCGACATTTGATAATTTTGTCACGCATTAACATCACGCCAAATTTGAATATTTCGCTAGACACCATTAAGCATTGTGTTAAACTGACCAACGTTTCTTATTACGTTTACCTCCACCACAAATTGCATCTATGCACTGTATGGCTTTTGTCACTGGACATTTTAACAGCTTATTAGCCAGTATTAGGCTAATAACTAACTTACTACTTGGAATAGTCATAAGAATTGAGCAATTGCTAGTAGTGATGGCAAGTTTGACTCTTTCTACTGACTCAGATCTTGTCGAGTCGTTCAGTAAAAGGTTAGAATCTTTCGAGTAATTTCGTTAATTTGAGTCAGTAATGCCCATCCCCTAACCCCACCGGGCTACCGAATGCTGATCATATTTATGTCGTTTACGTGTCTTTTCTATTTAAGCAAACGCTTGATTTACTCTATGATTACAATTGTTTATCATTACAATCAAAAATCAAATACTACATAAATTACTGTAGGCCATGCGTCCAACTATCTTTTGCAAACATGTATTTACAATGCTACTTTTTGATCAACGTCAAACTAACAGATGTTGGATGGAGAATAGGCCACTGAGCCCGGAAGCCAGCGAATCGGGTAGAACTCCGCTGGCAGACGTTCAAATGAATGAAACAACCGATAAAACTGAACGAGTCAGTCGTTAACGAGTCTTTTTTACGTAGGCGAAGGCTCTATGTATGATTTCATGTGTTCATCATTACAATAAAAAATCAACTACTACATTAGCCTAATTATTTTAGACCTACCATGTGTCCAATTACCCGTTACAAACATGTCTTTATAATGCTACTGTCTTGATCTATTTTTCTTTGCGAACGTAAAACCAGCAGCGTACGTGGTTGGATAGAACTCCACTGCCAGTCGTTCAAATGAACGAAACACCGTTCAATTGAATGATCAAACTGAACGAGTCAGTCGTTCACAGGTCTTTTTTACTTAGACAATGGCAGCGGCTCTGTGCATGTTTTCATCTGTGTTTTTTCATGACATCAGTGATCAACCTACTATATTCATTATTATAGTCTGCGTTCAATGATCAGTTATACACATGTCTTCATGACATGTTTATAACTGCCTTGATCTATTTTTCTCTGCGAATGCACATAGAAGTTGATCAGATAACTGAGCTGGAGGATCGGGTATGAAGTAAATGATCATAAATCCGAAATCCGCTGTCAAACGTTCGAATGAATGATACAATTATACAAGTCACTAAAAGGATTTGTTAAAAACTAACGAATAGTTCGCAAACTGCACATCACTAATTGCTAGCGAGACTGAAGATTACTCTGCCAAAGCTATTTAATTTCATGGCACAAAAACATTTGTTTTTCTTTCATTGGTGAATGACATTGATACAATAACTATAATTTTAGGTGACGATAACTGACTTTCGTCAAGTAAAAAGATGAGAGAATCGTAGAAACCCCTACCGTTTTACTGCCCAAGGGGTATTGATAAAGCTTATATTACCCCAAAAAGCATGCAGGGATGCGTACTTCGAAAGTCCACCAGAAATGGTCGCAATACTGTATGACCGTAAACATTTTTATTTTAGGCTTACTGTAACATAGCTACTGAAGGTTGTAGCCAGTGAATGTTTTGTCTGTCCAGAACAGGTCCTAATGCATAATTTTTCTTGAATGTGAGGACATTTGAACACGGGACCTATCCTTTGCAGGGCCTCTCTAACCACCACGCTATTTAACAAGGGGCAATCACGCCCTCACTCAGCAAGAGACATTCGCTCTTGGCTGGCAATAAACATTAAATTACAATAAATGCAGAAGGGACGTGTACAGACAAGAATGTGATTCAACAGGTGCAGCCGTCAAATATCAACTTGTTTATTTTATTTTAGAAGAAGTAAGGGGAATTTGAGCTAAAGGGTCTTACTGGAGCACAAGTTACTAATAGTGTAGCAGATGTTAAAGCCCTCTGAGGTCTAGGGTTTTCAAATCCGCCTGAAACTACCTTGACGTTTTGGCTTCTAAAATGGTCATCCTTTATAGTAGAAGGAATTGCTTTATATTCTGGGATTCTCAACTTCTAAAACAAAACACACACAGACGGAACTTAAAAACGAAAAGCAAACTATATAGGAAAAAAATGAAAAGCAACACTGCCATCTACAAAAATAAGGTATTAAATCAAATTTTTTTTGCTCTTGTCCACATCCATTTTTTTCTCAAACATTCTGAAAATCATTGAAAATGCCCATATGCGGTCACCGAACTTATTCTGTCATATTGTACTTCCAAAAGCCACCACTAGATGGCAGTCCCTTCTTTTTTGAAGGATTTAAAAAAAATTATGGGGTGTTTTGAATAGGGGGTGCCTTTATTTCCTTTGGAATTCCCTACATGTGCCATATCTGGAAGAGGTGCAGATTAGAACAGGGATGTGTCCAGTCTTCCTTTGGATGGTTATATTCACAGTGACACTCACAACACAGCATAGGCGCACATTTGACCACTGGCTACCGTACCTGTCACGTCCCCGCCTCCGCGAACACGCAGAGGCGGGCGCTCGCGTCCCTGAGCTGCAGCGCGCACCTGTTCCCACACCTGTTCCCAATCGCCGCACACACCTGTTCACAATCAGCCCCTCTCCTACCGTATTTATACAACCCCTGTTACCTCTTCCCTGCCGGATCAATGGTCTCTGCTTGCATGCCATATCTAGCAATTCACAAACCCTCGTTTCGCTATTCCGTGTATCGACCGATCGCCGTCCCCGACTACTCTGCCTGTTCCCTGCCTGTGCTTCCGTTTTCCGCCCGATTTCCGACCGCCTGCCTGTCCCCGACTACTCTGCGTGTTCCCTGCCTGTACTACTGCCGCCAGCCCGTTTGCCGATCTTCCGCCCGTCCCCGACTGCTCTGCCTGCCACTTGCCTGTACCGTTGCCTCCGGTTCGTGAGCCACCTCACTGCCCGTCCCCGACTCCTCCACCTGCCACTCCCCCTTTCCTCCCCAGTCCTCCCCAGATCCTTACCTGTGCCCCTGACAGTACCGTTAGATCAAGTTATCATATAGACCTAGTAATTCCACTAAACAATGCAAAATAATAATAAACATTATCATAGAATAGCATTTAGGCTACACATACCCTATTTTACAAATAGGTTGATTACGTCCTGATACTTTTCATAGTCTGAATGTTCAGACCCATTTTCACTATCCTCGCTGTCCATAATCATTTATTCCACTTCTTTCGCCGTTTCGCCTTTTCTTTTTTCTCAAAAAAAAAATGCTTGTAACAAATGAATGCGTCTTCAATGCAATCCAAGTGCATAATGACTATATTTGGAGCATGGTAAGTGACACGCGCCTCTCCCCCTGGCGCGCTCGCTCGCTCTTTCTCTCACTTTTGGGGAGGGAGATGACATGGATAGACTTCGCATTGGATTGGTTTATGTATTGTAGACTTCTAAACAACAGAAAAAGATCGAGTATAATTAGTTAGGGCTGCTGCTGAAATCCTGATGGACTATAGGTGATCAATATTTGTGATCACGATTGCGGGGCTTCTGGTTTACGAAAGTACACAAACAAGACGTTGTTATTTGCAGCGGAATGTGGTTGTTCCAGTAGAAAAGAAATGAAACCTCTACGGTTTTGGAGCAATTAATTAAAATGTGTGACCTAGACACGCGTGTCAACTAGAGGTTTTGTGATCAGGGCTTCTGGTTGACGAAAGTACACAAACGAGACGTTGTTATTTGCAGCAGAATAACGCTATTAACGTGGAAGAAGAATGAAGCATCTATCTTCTACGGTTACGGAGCAGTGAATAAAAATGTTTTTTCATTGACGCGCCCACGCGTCAATTGCGCTCTTAAGAAGTCAGATGGCATTCATCTAAAAGTTACTTATATGTAAGTTGGTGCCAGTGAGTCTGGCGTCGTAGGGAGAGCCAGTTAACTGGGGTGTAAAGGTCACCATGTTGAGTGTTGAAGGGGGCCAAGGTTTCAAAGTGGATGGCAGAGATAAATTACATCTAAATTATGTAGAGGCATTTTGGTGGCAGGACCAGCTGAGGATTGGCAGGATGGTCATTTTTACAAGTTTGTAAAAAATGCCCCATTGTGGAACAAGAAACCAATTCTGGATTTAACTATAGACTGCCGGTGGACGATGTAGTTATTGAATGAGAGTCAGCAGTCAAGCCAAATACCAATTTCACTATGACATGTTTAGAACTATAATATAATGCTATTCATTAGATTTCTTTGAATTACACATCACATGGAGTTATTGAAATACACAACGCCCCTTATTGTATCTGACTCATCGTTAAATTCTCCAGTTAGGACAAAGTTTGCAGCAGTGGTGGACCACAGGGAAAGTCTGTTGTTAGGGTAGCAGCTGATGGTCGCAGTGGTAACGGATATGAAGCTCCTAATCAGGAGATGGAGCCACACTACTCTGTTTTCTGGTTTGGAAGGTGGTGTACCGTGGTGGAGGCTGAAATTCCTTTATCCAAGTTCTTGCACAGGTATTTACACAGATACTTTACAACTTATGGCTACTGTGAATGGTACATAGTCCAAATGAATGGTTCACCATTTCACTTCTGTATGAGTGAAAATATGTTTTTAGAAATGTAGTGAAATATCTAATGTACATAAGTATTCGGACCAAAACTGAGCTCAGATCTTGGGAGTCCACCTGTGACAAATTCATTGATCAAATTACAGTATAACATATGCAAATCCAGGGAATTTTTGCAGGTGCTCAGGTCTTCAGGCATTCATTTCCCAAGCAGAGATGAAAGGTCTTATAGAAGCAGTTCTCAGCGGTTTTTCAGTGACATCACTTCCTGAGACAGGTAAACAAGAAACCAGGCAAGCCTAGTTCAGCGACCCGCAATAAAAAGCATTGACCGTTGTTTCCCCCCTGAGATTCAAACCAGGATCGCCCACGTGAAAGACTGTCTTTAACCACTATGCCACCAAGCTAAGCATCTGCCTTCCCCTAGTATAGCCTCTTGACATTATATAATTCTGTCATGCATTAACATCACGTCAAGTTTGAATATTTCTTTAGACACCATTAACCATTGTGTTAAACTGAGTAACATTTCTTATTAAGTTTTCCTCCACCACAAATAGCATCTATGAACTGTATGACTTTTGCCACTGGCCGTTTTAACAGCATATTAGCCATTCGTGAATGACGTTGAAAATCCACCAGAAATAGTCGCAATATAACAGTAAACAGTTTCATTTTAGGCTTATAACACTGAAGGTTTTAGCCAGCAAAGTTTTGTCTATCCTGAACAAATCCTCTTTTGCCACGGGCCATTTTAAAAGCTAATCAGCCATTCGTGAATGACATTGATACAGTATCTATCAATTTAGGTGACAATAGTGACGGCCATTCAAGGCTTCATTACTATACTTCTAGCAGCAGGATATTATGCTAGCAGTTCTAACTCAGATTTTAGTTTTCAAAATAAAAGCCATAAGGTAATATAGTTAATCTAGTCTGTACATTTTATGTTTAATGCCCGTTCCAATGTTATTCTTGTCTGTTCTGTTTCACAGCCTATATTGTTAACTATATTGCCTTATACATTTCAATTATGGCTTTTATTTTGAAAAAGTAAATCTGAGTGCTGCCAGCATAATATCCTGCTCCTAAAATAACGCTAATGAAGCCTCGAATGGCCATCACTATGTGACTGATAACTGACTTTTTCATCAAGTAAAAAGATGAGAGAATAGTGGAGTCCACCAGAAATAGTTGCAATTACCGTATAGCCGTAAACAGTTTTAGTTGAGGCTTACTATAACGTAACTATTGAATGTTGCAGCCAGCAAAGTTTTTGTCTATCCTTACCCAAAAAGCATACCCGGATGCGTACTACGAAAATCCACAAGTAGTCGCACTATAATCGTAAAGTTTTGTTGCGGCCTGCAATTAAAATGATTAAATATCACCGTTCTCTCAGGACTCGATCTCCGGTCTCCCACGTTAGTGGCACGGTCTTTAACCTGTACGCCAAGGGGCTCCGTGTTGTACTAGTCGCTAGACACCATTCAAAACTCATGTTTTTGCCGCGGACCGCGTAAGCGGAGCTGGCTAAGAAGAGCGAATTTCTCTTACGGGCTGAGCCCCCTTTTTAAGCATCGTAGTGGTTAGAGAAGCGGACTTGTGTGGTATAGGTCCCGAGTTCGTATCTCCTCGCAGGCGAAGCGAAGTACCCATTGTGAATTATTCCGTCGGAAAACTTTGCTGGCTAAAACCTGGAATTGTGTATGGTTATATTGGGACTATTTCTGGCATGGAAAAGTTCACTTTCAGTCTCGCTAGCAATTGCTCCATTCTTATGATTATTCCTAAGATGTTAGTAGATTCCAGTATGCCTATTACTGGCTAATAAGCTGTTCAAACGGCCAATGGCAAAAGCTAACAGCTCATAGACGCTATTTCTGGTGGAGGTAAACCTAATAAGAAACGTTAGTCAGTTTAACACAATGCTTAATAGTGTATAGCGATTGGTGAAATGCGTAATTCCGTGTCGTTATGGCTAAAGACAGTGCCTCTCACGTGTTAGCCAGTAATAGGTTTACTAGTATCTACTAACTTTCTAGAAATAGTCATAAGAATTGAGCAATTTCTAGCGAGACTGAAGATGAACTTTTCCCTGCTAAGTCTATTTCATTTCATGGCACAAAAACAACTGTTTTTCTTTCATTCGTGAATGACATTGATACAATAGGTGACGATAACTGACTTTCTCGTCAAGTGAAAAAGACGAGAGAATCGTGGAAACCCCAACTCTTTCACTGCTCAAGGGGTTTTGATAAAGCCTATATTACT
This sequence comes from Esox masquinongy, assembly GCA_016801175.1. Taxonomy (NCBI): domain Eukaryota; kingdom Metazoa; phylum Chordata; class Actinopteri; order Esociformes; family Esocidae; genus Esox; species Esox masquinongy. The sequence continues at coordinate 18,621 of JACXGI010009483.1, forward strand.
ACCCCCAAAGGCATGCGCAGATGCGTGCTTTGAAAATCCACCAGAAACAATCCCAATATAACCGTAAACAGTTTTTGTTTAGGCTTAATATAAGGTAGCTACTGAATGTAGTAGCCAGCGTTTGTCTATCCTGACGCAAAAAGCTTGCACGGATGCGTACTCCGAAAATCTACCAGAAGCAGTCGCAATATAACCGTAAACAGTTTTATTTTAGGCTTACTATAATGTAGATAGTGAAGGTTATAGTCTGCAAAGTTTTTGTATATCCGGACAGGCTTACTATAATGTAGCTACTGAATGTAGTAGCCAGCTAAGTTTTTGTCTATCCTGACGCAAAAAGCATGCACGGATGCGTACGTCGAAAATGTACCAGAAACAGTCGCAATTTATCAGCCGAAATTATCCGCAGGCAGGAAAATGGCCTTGCCGAAATTACCCCCCCCCCCTTAAGATTGTGTTTGGCAGACAAGAATATGGTCTTATCCTAATTTGACTTTATGGCTGCAATAGGAGCACATTATAAATATAATTTAGAAAATGAAATAAACATTTCAGGGCAATGCGGCTGAATTATTATCCTTACACATTAGAGAACACTAGTTGAATAAGAAATGGGAGGTATGTCGAATAAGAAATGGAGATATGATTTTGCCAACGATTTGTTTATAGCAATTCTCTTGAAACAAATAGCCAACCGAAAATTGCAATACAGTGCCTTCCCACGTGATTAACCTGCCTTAAAAATCGGATGAAACCGTGATCAACCTGCCTTAAAACATCTCATGAAACGCAGCCTAACATAGTCATCGATTGCTGCCTTGATGTACACAATTAAATTAAAGCTTTTTACTACGAAGATCAGTGAAATATGTAGGCTAAACTGTCCTCTCAACAAGGAAACAAGTCCCAGCAATGAGAATCAAGAGAATGCGTGTTCACGCGAAGGGGGGGGGGGGGTTTGGCAGGGGGGATGATTTCGGCACAACACCGGCAAAAACATTTTAGATTAGATTAGATTCAACTTCATTGTCACTGAACAAGTACAAGTACAGCACAACGAAATGCAGTTAGCATCTAACCAGCAGTGCAAATAGAAGAGGGCAGAAAATGTACAAGTATTAAGTATAATGTATATTAGAAGTGGAATGTGAAGAAGTATTTACAGGTATTAAGTATATGTACACCGATCAGCCATAACACTATGACCGCTGACAGGTGAAGTGAATAACACTGATAATCTCATTATCATGGCACCTGTCAGTGGGTGGGATATATTAGGCAGCAAGTGAACATTCTGTCCTCAAAGTTGATGTGTTAGAAGCAGGAAAAATGGGCAAGTGTAAGGATCTGAACGACTTTGACAAGGGCCAAATTGTGATGGTTAGACGACTGGGTCAGAGCATCTGGAAGAAAACCTGAAAGAGGCCTGGGACTTGGGAAAACAGCCAAAGCAATTCATTTTGTAACACAATCTGGAACAGTCCAAATGGGTTAATACCTTTGAGAGCCACTGATTATGTTCAAGGCATTACTGTTGACATAATTGATAAAATTAAGTTATTATAGAAAAGTCCATTATAAGCAATTAGAAATGGGTAAAAAGCTGTAACACTGAACCGTATGAATGTAAGAAATTATCAGTGAAGATGGTTCGGCTCAAGG
>JACXGI010009484.1:0-10710 GCA_016801175.1 Esox masquinongy
AGCCTTCTCATTGGTTCCCTGGTGCCAGAGAGGCACTGACCGCTGCCTAGACTTTCATTAGGGAGGGAAACATGATATTGACTAGTTACAGTTTATTAACCACAGATTCTTGGCATACTTAAGGTTGATGTCAAATGATTCATTGCAGAGACTGGGGTGTCTGTCCTGTGGTGATGGGCCAAGGAGTACGGATTCAGCACATAAACCAAGCCTTATCTTTTTATGACTTCCCCTTTGCCTCATATATTTGTGTACTTTGACTTTTACTAAAGACGTTGTAAAAATCTGACCTGACCTGTGTTAAAACAAGGTCTCAGAAAACAGGGGGCAGAAAAGTGAACCGATCTTACCGAGTAGAATGCATGGTGCTAGCCTACAGACCTAACTGGACAATGGAATCTTAAAAAAATAATACATCCAACATGCAAATTTGACATGAAAAATACCAAATCGGAAGTATAAAACTCTTGAAGTCTTTTTCTAATCTCTGGTGTCACTAAAAAGTTTAGCCAAGTTTAATTTTTTGGCACTGTAGATTTTTCAAAATTGTAATGTGAATATCATGAGGATTTTATATATTGTGGCGCAGTTACCAGTAACTCAAGTCTGCTTGTGTTCTTCAAATAGTTCTTTATACTATTCAGAGACAACTAGCAATAACCTGAGGCTGGTTTTAAATTGTGCAGGCTTGTTCTTGGCATAGCTTTGTTTCAATGAGGGGAACCTAAGATGGTAATAATGTTAATGGATAATGTATTTCTATTTCTGTTGACCTTGTTGATTTCACTTGTTGTCAAGTGCAAAATTGGTGAAGAAAAGTATGTACCAGATTTGACCTGCTTGGTAAAAAGCAGGATTGAAAGAGCTGATGGGGTGAGAATAAGAACAGTTGAACCATGGAGTGAGAACGCAAACTCAGAGAGGGCTGGTATGAAATAAAAAGAGAGGGTGATTGAGACAGAGGGTGAGAGAGAAAGAGGAAGAGAGAAACAGGAGACAGACAGAGGGAGAAAGAGACAGAAGTACAAAGAGACAGAAGGAGAGACATGGAGAGAGACAGAGCCATGGTGAGACAGAAGGAGAGAGAGACAGAAGGAAAGAGAGACAGAGGCAGGGGGAGCCAGAAGGAGAGAGAGAAGGAAGGAAACAGAGACAGAGGCAGGGGGAGACAGAAGGAGAGAGAGACAGAAGGAGCGAGAGACAGAGGGAGTTGGGGTCTTTTTTGAGAGGGCCGTTATAGGAGGGAATTTGCAGGAAAACATAGGAGCTGCAGATAATAGGCTTTAATGGGGCATTCACATTCAGCTGGCCGACACAAAGGAGTGGCATTGGGATTTGGGAGCTACACTGATTGTTGGACTAGTGTGCTTTAGTGCCGGCCGGGAGAACCAAGCTAGGGTTGACTGTGGGGAAAAACTCATTGTTGAGTGGAATGTCAGCAGTTTTAAAAGAGGCCAGAGGGAGCAGGGAGAGAGAAGGGTAGAGCAAATAGGAGGGAGAGGTGAAAGAGAGGATGAGGGAGAGAAGAGAGGGAGACACTCAGAACAAATGAAAGAGACAAAGAGAGAGAAAGATTCTGCTAGAGGTGGATGAGAAAGAGATGGAGAGGGAAGAGAGATGGAGAGAAGACAGAGTGAAGGTCAGAAGAGAGGAGAGAAAGAAAGACATGCAGCTAGAAGGGGATGAGGAGAGAGAGGGAGGGACAGAGGTGAAGTGGATGAAGAGTTGGATCATGAAGGCTTTTTTTCCACAGCACTGCTTCATAGTACAATTTAAGGCAACAGACAGGAAGGCCATTAGTGAACAGGGATCATTCACTGTGCTACAGGCAGTGCAGTTTTATCCAGTCCATCCTGTGACAGTAGCCTGCATGGGCCTCACCATACTGTACAAACTGGGCTGAAAAAAATCTGTATTTGAGTAGCTGCAGAAAAATTGTATAGGCAAGTTTTAAGTCCTTAGCAGGTTTGGCATGAATGCGTGGGGTTGCGTGTGCATGTGTGTGTGTGTGTGCGCATAAGTCTATGTGCGTTCATTGGATAGGGGCCACATTCTCACACCATTGTGTCTGACATGAAAGATGTTCAGTGTTCTGCTCTCAAGCAGAAAATTGTTGGCAAAAAGTTAGAGCTCCTGCCCGCGAGAGTAGCCTGACCGGGGCTAGCGCGCGGCTGTATGTGTTACGCGGCAGCTTGTGATGAATGAGAGGAACGACGCTCCATTCAAACACAATTCACCTCTTAGATCTGTCTCTCATGGCTAGTTTGTCCTGGCATTCGTTCTGTCTCTCTCTTACTCTCTCGCTCTTTTAAATTCTAGATGAATCCTGCACCTGCAAAATGCTAAAATTTAACAAATATAGCCTAACATCAATGACTAAAACATTCTTAAAATAGCCTATGTAAAGATTTGGACAAACACAACTAAATGAGCTTAATATAATATGTTGACATGGTGTAATCAGTTTAATTCATAATAAGCCACGTGTGATCTGAATAACCGCATCTAAAGGGATTAATTACAGTGGTTTACTTTATACGACGATGATGCAATTAAGCGTGGGCAGTTCCCAGCCATTGAATAGGCCTAGAAACAAATAGTCTTACCTTATAATTGCACGTGTTTGAAAGAACCTTCATTCTCTATTTGTTTACGAACCAATTTAGCAAGCAATAAATGAAGACCTAAAGCCATGTCGCAAAAAACAACTTAATTTGCATAATGAGCTCTTAATTTGATGATTCAGAAGGAGGGGCAATTAGGCTACCTCTCCAGTGTTTTTACCTTTTTAGGTATGGTCCCTACCTAAATATATACCGTAGATATATACATTTAACTGTCATTCAGGTTATGGGTTTGACTTATTTCTCAAGAACATATTATTTAGGTCTAAATCTAAAAGTCTAATAGCCTTTTCTGAAATCTATAGTTAAGTGCTAAATCTGGTTGAATAAAACCTGCCATCTAATAGAGCTACAACCCAGAGAAAATTAATTTGAGGGTGAATGGAGAAGAGGCGGCAGAGATATTGGTTTATATTCGTCACCAAGGGTGCAGCGGCAGCCTCTGAGGGGATTTGTTTTGGGGGTGGGTGTTACAGAATCTTACCCCCTCCTCCCCCTTATCGCTCGTTTTAGTCCATTGTTGTGACTCTTGCGCTCACAGTGCAGTTGAGTCGGATTGGCAGCGAGACGTAGCAGTATGCCTGAACTATCCCGCAGCATTATCAAAACGGAGGGATTTGAAATGTACTGCGTACTATTAAGAGCTATAAATTAATTAACTATTGGCAAGTGAAGAGCGAACCACCGTGCGCTGAGATTGACCAATTGGTCCATTGTTGCCGCGTTGACTCTGAAGCCGAACAATTATCCATATTGCGAAAGGGACTACATCTTATACTTTGGGAGATCTGTTTCTGCCACAACAACACCGACCGGGTTCCTTCCAATCGCAAGAGGAGGAAATATTCAGCTGCAAAATTGTCCGAAGTCTCTCCCGATGGATTTAGCACTTTCTGCAGCGTGAACCCCAAAAAGGAGCCGGGCGCGCGAGTCTCATTCTGTTGTGAGAGCGCAATCTGTTCTGGCTGAAGTGGACTTTGCACCGCAGCTAGCTCATTGACTGCACGCTCACCACCGAGCAGCTGTCCTTCATGTTTTGGTTCTTTTGATGGATTTATAAATTTACTAGACTGTCTCTGAGGTTTTCACCAAGACGCACACCGAAGACAGTTACCATATAGCCTGCCTAAAAATAAAGGATTTGGCAGAAACCCACATGAAGATTATATTCCAATATTCACCTGGAACTAGGATATTTTGGTGCCTAATCGAACTGTATTAAGGCTTGATTATTGAGAACAAAGAAGAAAAGAAAAGGTATAATGTTTGCTTCTGTATATTTTCAATCAATGTGGCGTAATTAGTAGTATGTTAGTCTATTTCATTTTGAGATGATATGACACGAAAGAAAAGTTTTATTTCCAAATTAACTCCACTCTACACGTTCTAACCCAAAGAGTTGCACCGCTGGTTATGTTTTCCCCTAAACACATTTATTCCGTCATTAATTCATGTGATTCGCCTAGACTAATGTAAGAGTTTGAAGTAAATTCGAGATAAGGCTATCGGTAGCTTAAAACTCAAATAATGTACAATTTTATTGATAGAAATACAAAATCCCTACCTATTTCACAGTGTTTACAAGTGAAGATTGTGAGACTGTGAATGTGACGGGATCTACGCAGAGAAGAGTTACCACATTGCCACTGTCATATCGATTTGATTGATTTAGGGAGCGTGTGAATCAAATACGGACATACATGACATGCTGTTTTTTGTCCAAGTGCTCATCTGAGAAAGTTTGCAATTGTGCTATTTGTATCGTTATATCTTTTAGAAATGTAACGTGTCCGGCAAAAAATATTTATGTTATTGGGAATTTCTTAGGGCGTTCCTCAGGTTAGTTTTATAGAACTAGTTGTTGGAAGGTAGTGGAGCAGAATACATCGTTTGTATCACGAGAAGAACATTTGTGATAGCGAACAAATTAACGCAAAAATAAATCATAGGCTAAATACAACCGAATAATTTTTGTACTTTTGACATGAACATATTGAAAACACTTAATGACTTTAACTTGTTTCCTTCATGACAAAATTTTAAATAACACAAGGCCTACATGCAGAAATACAACTTTTACAGCTCTAACCAGAGCAATACTATTATATGGTCCGTTCAAGGGATCGTTATAAAATGTGAGCCACCACGGCGTGCGCGTGGTCTGCATAGAGCACGCCAGGACTGGCGCCCGTGCTCAGTTGCCCCAACTGGGTTCGGTTGGCGTCATCTGGACAAATCAGCTCATTCAGATTTGTTCCTTTTGCCAAATGCGGTCACTTGTCACGCGATAATGAAAATAAACAACCAATTTCCATCAAGTGAAAAAAATGGTTGTCCTCGTAAGGAGTAATAATATAGGCCTATAGTATTTCCTGCGTTCGTTGCTGTTGTTCCCGATACAATAACTTCCTCGAGTGTTTTTATAGTAACGGACTATTTATCCACACTTACTATGCACCTTCACACAAACAGTAGGAACAGTCACATAATCACGGGTTGCAGTTATTCATGAAGCAGGAGACAGTGGACAATAAGCAGTCACTGTGCGGTCAATACACTTAAAATAATCATAAAAATAGTGTAATTCTATTCAGAAGGCTATATAGGGCACCACAAAAAAGTTCAGCGCTGCTTGGTGGAATCACATACTACAGTTTCACACAATGGCCAACTAATTCTGTCTTGTTGTCTTTCCAGATCCAGTTTGAGGTGTGTGTTGAGTTTTCCAATGCTCGGAATTGGTGTGTGAAGCCAGGGTTACAACCCTTTCTTTTTTGCTATCACACATATACAAACATCTGCAAGATGGTGAATCTCTACACGGTCTACATCATTAAACTCTGTCTGACTGTTGGACTCCTGGCCAAAGCCATGAGGTCAGAGGAAGGAAAAACAAAAGGTATGGTTATCAATCTTGCCATTTCTGTTTTGGCCTTCTATGTTCTTGTAAGTTATTTCCCCTGATGACTCATCCAAATCCCTCTAAGGAATTATTTGCTAATGGAAAACAGGTTGAATTGTCCCTAAGGGAGGTTTCTCAACATCTTAAAATACATCCCTCAAGTCTATACTACACAGCTTAACAGGTTGTTCAGAAATGATCAGACAGTTAAATGAACCTGCTACAAGGACTTGGGAAAAAATGTATTGAACAGGTTTGTCTATCTATACTAGAGAATCGAGCCATTGGAAAGGTTTCATCCAGTCGAATTCAAGTTGACAGGAAGGAGAAAGGTTATAATCATTTTGGGGTGAGGGGGAAAAAGCCCTCCGTGTTTTTGGTGCCGTAAACCATGATACCCGATCCCTCCAAGCCCTGAGGCTCGGAAGTGTAAATGTGTCTGGCCCGTTGCCAGCCAAGAAGGCCAGAGGCAGGGGAGGGGAGGGTGGGGCTTCTATTGATGCTTCACAAACACACACCCATCTTCATTTATTACCTGCCACAGACATCCATTCAGCTGTATGTTCCGTTATGATGTCTGCATAGTGGCTGCAGGCTCTTAAAAACAGCAGCCCGGCTGTCCCAATCAGAAAACATTTAACTCACTGGACAAAAGTCATAATTCAACACAGCAACACGGCTCAGTAAAGTTACTCAGTTACCAACCAGGAAAATGAAAAAGAGAGGGAGAACAGAGGCAGCCGTCAAGGCTTTGAGCGCGGTTGCAGGATGACGTTGGTGATAGTTCTCTTAGAGGATTCAAATGTATGCCCCAAACATACTGCGGGTTAGCACAGGTGTCGGTGTGCTAACGCAGAACAGCGCAGCTTGCACTCGAGCTTCGCCTGTGGAGTTCGTTTATTTAACATATGACAAAGATCTAAATCATTGGCAATGTAGGACGCCCTGGATTTTGACTGGTTAATCACCTGGCTCTCCTAACGTGTTGTAAGCAATACAGCTGTGGTATTATCGGTTGGACTTCAGATGCAGTTGATTAGTGACCATACTGCATTACAGCAGTTGCTTCTCATATCCTTACTGGTGATGGAGAAGGGATGCCAATGTGAAAGACTTACAGCGCCAAATGTCTCACTAAGTTATAAACAGGCGTCCCAAATGGTACAGCACTAAGGCACTTTTTTGTACTACCAAGCTAACCGTCACAGTCCAGGTTTGAACCTTGACTTTGTGACTAGCTGGCAAATGGTGAGGCGAATTGCCCAGCCAAATGCCCAGGAGGAAGATGAGCAGTAACTCCATTGGGAGTTTTTTGCAATGAGACGGCGCTTAGAGTACAACTGGATACGATGATATCGGGGAAGGTTGAAAAGCAATATAAAAATCATAGGATGGTCCAGTGCTGCACGCAGTGCTGCAGTATGCACTCAAATCCAGCCCTGCTCTTTCAGCTAAAAACTCTCTGCTCTATCGGTCCCCACTGTCTCTGTCAAGTGAAGCATACAAATGCTCAGAAGTATCTCTGAAAAAACAGGAAGATGAAAAAAGTTGGGAAAAAAACACGAAAAGAAAAAAAAACAATAGTGTAACATGAATTCACCCCTAAAGGAACTCTGGTCATGAAAGAGACGAGTGCATCTGATGGTCAAACCCGGCGTAGTCCCCACTGCCAGTTGGGTCGCACCAATGAAACGTTTTGTGTTTTGTTGTGTTTGCCCCCTCGACACAAGGTGACTATTCACACTCAGCTTTGAGTTCAAATGAAGGCCATGGGCCGCTCAGAATCCTCACAAGTTCATTAGCATAGCTCCGTGTGCTTGCTGGGGAATGTTGCCTTTCCAGGCTTCACAGAATGTGGGTCTTTTTGTTGTGTACCGCGAAGTGATAGTGTGGGATAGGATGACAAAGTAACTGCGAGCTCATAGTCAAATGAATGGTACTTGTCCGGTGGACTGTGTACATGATATATATTACAGTGTAATACAACTTTCAACTGTCCGAATAACATTTGATCATAGTACACAATCATGGCAATGCAAAAATTAATAAAAAATACATATCTTGGGGTTTTAATCCATTGCCTCTGTAGCATAATGCTGGTATTATGTATCAGCTGGAACAGCACACAGTGAACTGTTGTTCTCTCACCATTGACTCAGTAGACTGGCTCTCCCCTGTGTAACTCCCCCTTCACCTTCGCCTGCCTGGTGTGGAGCAGTTTTAGAGCAGCTCTTCAAGCAGGGGGAACAGATTGCCTTTTGACCGACTGAGTGGGGCTCCAGGAAGCAATCAGACAGAAAATTGGCCTGGAATTGCACTTTTGAGTGGTGTGACTGAGGGGACAGGGGAACGCTTATCGTGACACGTTAGCCACCAAGTTTATCTGTGCACTCTATCACCAACAAGGCAGCTTGCATTCAGACTCGGGCTTGCTGAGAAATGAGAGAAACAACAAACTCCTACCGAAGCGTTTAGATTCAAAGTGAAACCATTGGGAGTTCACGGTCCTCACAGCTCCTCTCCTTACTCTCTCGGTATAGACGTGAGAGTGTCTCGGCCGCTCATCCTGCCGGGTTACCCGGAGAACGCCACGGCAGTGGTGGGGGGGCAGGTGAAGCTGCTGTGTAAGGTCCACCGTCCGGCCTTCACCAAGGTTCAGTGGCTGAAGAGAGATGGAGAACGCCTGGGAGCTGAGAGCCAGCCGTACCTTAGAGCGCTCACAGCCCTGCAGAGCAACATCTCCAAGGTGAACACTCTGTCTCTGGACAACGTGTCTCTGGAGGACGCCGGGGAGTACATCTGCATGGCTGAGACTGACACACACGCCAGACATCAGACACAGTCTATGCAGTCTGCCTGGCTACAGGTTCTACCAGGTAAACGTCCCGGTGATCTTTGTTCATTCGGCTGTGGGATGCTTGCCGTTCAGTATTGCCTTGTGCTTTTCGTGTGGACTGTAAACCACATCGTTTGTGTTTTAGATGCTTATTGGCAAAAGGCTGTGGTAAATCAGGTATTATAAACTTGGGAGTTTGGTCCTGGGTGCTTATTGTCTGAATGTTGAGGATTAAACAATAAGCCCAGAGGAGGTTGTATCCATGTTACGTGGGGCCTGAGAATCACCAAAATGCCATATTGTGTAATCTTGTCCTAATTGGAATTAATAACTAAGAACAGTAGATAGTGTTCATCATCAATTCATCGTCAATTCACTGTATACCTTGTACTCTCTATAGGGACCCTGATTTCTCGTTCCCTGGACCAGAGTTCGGCCATTGAAATCCCAGCAGGTAATTGCCATTGAAGTGGAGAGAACAGAAAAGAGCATGACAGGGGCCGTCTGTATTAACCCGTTTGGTGTGCCGGAACGGGATACGTGGAGGGCCGTTCACTGTCAGGCTACAGTATGTTCGTTAGCTACAGTCTTCTCTGTTCACTTGGTAGCTAGCTTGTTCTCACTCCCGCAGTGATCCATGACATACAAAACAAGAAGCAATGTCAACCTCTCTCTATACAGGTCTGTAGGATAACGGGCGAGAGTTGAAAGGTCATAGTTCAGGGGACGGCCACACTTTTTAGAATGTACGTGCGCGTATGACACATTTATGTGTGTGTCAATACTCACACACTTAGTTTTGTTCCACTGTTGTCCTTGAAGATGTCCTGGAGGACCTAAGCGAGGACACCACTGAACACCTTCTCCTGGAACCGGGAGATGTTCTCAAACTGCGCTGCGACACCAACCGTCCAGGGGGCGTGTACTGGTACAAGGAGGGAGCCCGGGTGTTGCACACTGCTCGCATCCAGATCCGCGGTGGCATTATGGAGATCACAGACGTGACCTACGAGGATTCTGGGGTTTATTTGTGTGTTCTCCGAGGAACCAAGGAGCCCCTGAGGAACTTCACCATCACTGTAGCAGGTGAGGCCTGGATCTTAAAATCTGACACGTCTTAGGATGCATGTAGGATCCAGTGTCACTTAAAGGTTATATTGTTCGAATTCTGTTGTTTAAGCTCACTGTGTAATATCTATTATAAGACAGTTGTTAACTGTTTCCGTGTCGTCGTGCCTTTCTCTCAGACTTCCTGGGCTCAGGTGACGATGACGAGGACAATGGCCTAGAAGACACGTCGGCTGAGATTGAAAATGACCACGTCTACTCCACAAGAGGTCCCCACTGGACTCACACCCAGCGCATGGAGAAGAAGCTGTACGCAGTGCCAGCAGGGAACACGGTCAAGTTCCGTTGCCCAGCCATGGGCAGCCCTTTGCCCTCCATCCGGTGGCTGAAGAACGGACGGGAGTTCAGGGGAGAGCACCGCATTGGAGGGATCAAGGTAAGATTATTACCAAATTATGGGTAAAGACAGCAGAAGAGTGTTTAGGGTGGGGGGTAGAACAGAAGAGAAGGAGTGTGAAGAGGGTGAAAGACAATGATTGTGGTGTTATTTACTAGCGCATAACCGCTACATACTTTGGCTTACACCCTGGTAGCTGATATGTAGTCTAAACAGGCAAGTATAATTGTGAATTTCTTGACATTAGCACTTCCAAAGGACAAACCACTGTACCTGTATCCAGTAGAACGTCAAAAAAAATACAGACAATCCATTTGAAACTAATTTGGAATGTATTTATTCTGTCCTTTTGTAGTTGAGACATCAGCACTGGAGCCTGGTGATGGAGAGTGTAGTGCCTTCTGACCGTGGGAACTACACCTGCCTGGTGGAAAACAGATATGGCTCCATTGCGCACAGCTACCTTCTGGATGTTCTGGGTAAGAACATGCATTCACACCCAGCAGAAGAAAATGATCTTTACACAGTAAAGATTCCCAAACCAAGAGGGATTGTAAGGGAAATGAGCTAAATTAATTCCCTCCACAATACTCCAATTCAGCCTGTAACAGTGGCCGTGCCCATTTGACTGACAGTATGGTTCACCTCATTATAAAGCCTGTGAAGCTGGTTGGAGCTCCGGGTGAGTGCTGTACTATACAGCCGCCACCACCCCTCTCCAGACATCTAGACACAGGCCTGTCTCCCCGCAAAGCCACCGCCGGCCCATGATAGTTAGCACGTCATGACTCATTACCATCACGTCCTAGTGCTTTCTCTCAGTGGCGTCTCGCTAGACAGAAGAACACAGAGAGGAACACAGAGGCTCCAGTGCACACCTCTA
>JACXGI010009484.1:10810-30335 GCA_016801175.1 Esox masquinongy
GGGGGGGGGGGGGGGGGGGGGGGGGGGGGGGGGGGGGGGGGGGGGCTGGCGTCAGCCGTGCTGGGGAGAAGAGAGAGAGGACGGCCAGGCGTCCTGACCACTTTTCCCGCTGACCTGTGACTGGGCAGTTTGTTTTGGTGGCTCTGCCATCCGGCGTGAGGTCAACTGCTGTCTCCATTTGCTCGACGGGGGACAGCAACGCAGCGACTTCAAAGCAGGCCTGGCTAGAAGAGAAAGTCCCTAATGAAACCAATTAGTCAGAATGACTGAGTCTGGCTGGCTTTAGATGTGAGAGATGTTGTCTGCTTATCGGTCCCTTCCCCAGTCAGTCAGATTAAGACTGGTCATTATCAATGACCTTTCACTCCATGCCTCGGAAACACCCCATTTAATATACAAATAAGACCGTTCTGGAGATATTCTTGTTTCAAGAGTAATATTATTTTTGGAATCAGATTAGTATTTACTTTAATGGCCAGGATATTTCAGGCATACCAGAGTACTTCTGACAGCTTAGAGTCTTTGTTGTGCTCCATTAGACAGAGGAATCTCCTTCTTGCTGTGTCCCTGGCTGAACTTTGAACTCTTCACCCAGGCAAGGGGGAATCCTCATGTTGTTCAGGAGTCTAACACACTCTCCCATCCTCTCTTCCACGGTCTGTCTGTCTTCAGAACGCTCCCCGCACAGGCCTATCTTGCAAGCTGGACTGCCCGCCAACACTACAGCGGTGGTAGGCACCGATGTCCAGTTTTTCTGTAAGGTCTACAGCGATGCCCAGCCCCACATCCAGTGGCTGAAGCACATCGAGAGGAATGGCAGCCGCTACGGCCCCGACGGTACTCCCTATGTTCAGATACTGAAGACAGGCAGCCTGAACATGTCGGAGGTAGAAGTCCTCTACCTGACCAAGGTAACAATGGAGGATGCAGGAGAGTACACCTGTCTGGCTGGAAACTCCATCGGCTTCTCCTACCAGTCGGCCTGGCTAACCGTCCTCTCGGGTACGTTGATACCTCAGACACAGCGTGGCAACGCAGAGCTCAGAACAAACTGTCTGCTGTGCTTGAGAGAGTCCGTGTCTAACCGATCCCCGTTCTTGTTTTCTCATCATCTTCCTCTCACAGAAGAGGACGCGGCTGACGAGGACCTCATGGAGACCAGGTACACTGACATCATCATCTACGCGTCTGGCTTCCTGGCTCTTGTCATGGCCATCGTGATCGTGGTGCTGTGTCGGATGCAAGTCAACCCCAGCAGAGAACCTTTCGATGTCCTTCCTGTGCAGAAGCTCTCCAAGTTCCCCCTCCGCAGGCAGTACTCAGTGGAGTCCAACTCTTCAGGGAAGTCCAGTGCCTCTCTGATGAGAGTGGCCCGCCTGTCTTCCAGCTGCTCCCCCATGCTTGCTGGAGTCATGGAGTTTGAACTCCCCTATGACCCCGACTGGGAGTTTCCCAGGGAGAAGTAAGTCCTGCTTTGACTTCCTGGTTTGTTTAGGGGTTTTGGTGTTGTGATTTAATGGCAGTTGAGTCAGCCATTGAGGGCCTCCATCTTAAATATTGCCTTTGGATTCTGTTGAATTCCATGTATCTTCACTGTACTGATTATCATTGTCCTTCCTGTCTCCAGTCTGACATTGGGGAAGCCCCTGGGTGAGGGTTGCTTTGGTCAAGTGGTCAGAGCTGAAGCCTATGGGATCAACAAAGACCATCAGGAGAATGTCTCCACTGTGGCCGTTAAGATGCTCAAAGGTACTAATGAAGAACCGTGTTTATAGGACAGACTGGACAATGACTTCTTGACTCTGTTTAAAGACATGATCCTAGGACTCAAAATGTGTGTCCCGCTTGTTCACTAGATGATGCCACAGACAAAGACCTGGCAGATCTCATATCAGAGATGGAACTGATGAAGGTGATGGACAAGCACAAGAACATCATTAACCTCTTGGGAGTGTGCACACAAGATGGTGAGCTTGAGACACATGTTCACAACCAATCATTTCCGTGGCACAGGCGTCGCCAGCGGTGGTCCCATGCACTTGGACATCGCCAGCGGTGGTCCCATGCACTTGGACATCACCAGCGGTGGTCCCATGCACTTGGACAGTGCCAGCGGTGGTTCCATGCCCTTGGACATCGCCAGCGGTGGTGGACTAGATCCCTAACCTCCTCCCCTCCTCCAACAGGTCCTCTGTATGTGCTGGTGGAGTATGCATCTAAAGGCAGCCTGCGGGAATACCTGCGGGCCCGCCGGCCGCCCGGCATGGACTACACCTTCGATGTGACCAAAGTGCCCGAAGAGCAGCTGACATTCAAAGACTTGCTGTCCTGTGCCTACCAGGTGGCCCGTGGCATGGAGTACCTGGCCTCCAAAAGGGTGAGTGCTCCGTGTGTCCTAAGGGCTTTGGGCAGCAGTTGGTTCAGCGTACCCTACCATGGTCCTTTTCACGTGCACGTTTTCTAGAGGTACCCCCCAGCAGTCAGAGCATCTGACCAGTAAGGTTGTAGTTCTGTAGTTCTGTCATTGAGCTTGGTAAATGAGTCCAATATGGCCACCCCCTTCACCTCTCCAGTGTTGTGAGGCTTATGCAAAACCAGAAGTTAAGTATCGGTTGGGTCTTGGGCGCAATTGACCACTTAAATAATTTGATTAAATGTAAATGACCATTTGAATTGACATCATATTCTCGCTTTACCCTTTACTGTGCCTAGCAGTGTGACATTCTCATATTGACCCTTAATATCAATTCAGACATTAAGAATTGGCAAAAAAAACCCTGATTCAACTTCATCTGAATATTACACAACTGAAATATGCAATCAGTCCACATAATGAAATAATATAACAGCTGACAACCACGTGTGAACTATTAAGGGTGTATTTTCATGTCTTTAGATTACTTTCTGTAAACCTGTGCACAATTACTCTGTGCTTGAAATTGATCAGTGTACTCATAAAAACAACTGCAGGTAGTCTTATCCCATCTGGTCATTAATTGCCTGTGCTATTTATCTATAGCCTGGCCCATTTGTGTTCTTGAGAAATGAGGATGTGATCATATTTGATGTGATCATATTTGATTTATATCAAAACCTTTAGGCCTTTTAACTCCAAAGTGATTTAATGGAATTAATAAATGAACACAACATCGGTGAAATACTGTGTGAGTAACATTTTAATTACAGGTACCAAGGCATAGACAATACAATCCTCCATAAAGCAAACTGAACACTGGGATGGTCCAGTCAGATGATGTCTTTGTGTGAAGACCCTCTACTAGTTTAGTTTTACAGTACAATTATGAACATGAAAACATTTTCTGTAGTCTCTAGGGCCAGGATTGCTTTGTAATAAAATATGATCTGATTAGAAAAACAATTTGTTCCCACAATAACAACAATTGCATATATATATATTTAATTGTTATATATATTTAATTGTTATATATTTATTTGTTTATTTATTTATTTATTATAAAGTAATAAATACCTTACAACTAGGGTTAGGAGTTGGTTTGGTTTGCCTATCAGATTTGGTTTGATATCAACTCTGGGCTAAGTAAAACAATTCCCCACCAATCAAATCTAGGAGTGTGTTAACCCGTGTGAAATCAACACACAATGTTACAATAAAAAAAGAAACATTGTGTTAATGCAATCTACCTTTCACTTATCATTTTCTTTTAATAATTAACAGGATGTTCCTGCAGTTTCAGGTAGAAACGTAATAACAGCCTCATCTTAAACATTAGGGAAATGTATGTGCATTTCAATTGTTTGAAAAACATTGCTTTGCTATTACAGTTTATGCTTGTGCACAGGTCGGTTGAACGAGGCACTCCACTGCATCTCTTGGGAAAGTTTTGTCTGCTTTCTCAGTACTGGTCAAGACATAAGAATCTCTCAGCATTTCCCAGATTTGTGTGAATATCCTATATCCTCTACTGCTATCAGTGTTATGCAATTGGCTTTCTAATCAATACCTTGCGCATAAGGGCCTTGGTAAGCTAATGGATGGAACCATATGGATTTGATTAGGTTTAAAATCTGTACCTGGCTGTCTGTTGAATGATTTTGGCCTGAAGGGGTTTAGCAAACAAGTAAGAGCAAGTGGCAACCTCCTCCCATTCCTCCTAGCCCAAATACAGCCAAGCTTCTTCATTTACTTGCTTGCTCACTCCTATCAACACATCCCTTTGTATGACACACCATCCTGGCATTCCACAGTGGAGTGCTGGTTGAGTCTGTTTACCCCTCCGTCCATCCCTCCCTCCATGCCTTCGTCTTGCCTGCCACAGTGGGCTTTGTCCTTTTTAGCACAGCCATAAATCTGTTAGCAAACAGCCGCAGAGCTGTGTCTGGGCCCTGGCATCGGGTTTCTGTCTCTGTGGCCTGCTACAGCTGCAGTCAAAAAGCACCCCACCATTACAGAGCCCCCGCAAAACCAGGGCCTTCTCATTTCCACCAATCCCCAAATACCACGTCTATTTCAAATGAAAACCAAAATAAACGTAATGACATCCACTCAAATCCGGCAAACAGTTGTTTTTAAAGGAGTCGACTTTCGACTAAACCTCTGGATCTATATAAAGTTCATTTAATTTGGTGTGTTTAGTTAAAATTGGATGCTTCATGTTGACTTAAGACTGTGTCTTTTAATTTTAGAAACATAAAGCTAATAATTTATATGTCGATCCTATCTGGTTTTACATAACAACTGCGAAAACAGTAAACCACATTGTTGGCATGGTCACGTAATTGCAAAACTCTAAATGTAGGATAATAAATGTAGGATTCATAAACACGTAACACCAAACTCAAAATGGCATATATCTCTGTTTCCTGACTGGTCTGGTGTCTCCCCACGCTCTCTCTACAGTGCATTCACAGAGACCTCGCAGCCAGAAATGTCCTGGTCACGGAAGACAATGTGATGAAGATCGCAGATTTCGGCCTCGCAAGAGGGGTGCACCAGATCGACTACTACAAGAAAACAACCAATGTGAGTTATCCCGTCTTACCCTCCTGTGTCCCTCTCCTAAACCCAGACAGACAGGCCCGCGCTGTTCTGCAGTTTAATGCTGTTCAGGACAGATGTTGTATGTGACTGGAGGCTCCTTAGAAAGAGGGGGTGAGGAAGGGGAGCAGGGAGATGAAATGGAGAGACGCTTTGGCTCCGTTGTCGTGGCAACTGGCTGACTCACTGACGCTTCTGGGTGTGTTTTGCAGGGCCGTTTACCGGTGAAGTGGATGGCACCGGAGGCCTTGTTCGACAGAGTCTACACACACCAGAGTGACGTCTGGTCGTTTGGGGTGCTGATGTGGGAGATCTTCACGCTGGGTGGCTCGCCGTATCCCGGCATCCCCGTGGAAGAGCTCTTCAAGCTCCTGAAGGAAGGCCATCGCATGGACAAACCCTCCAACTGCACACATGAATTGTGAGTAGAGAGTCTTCCCTGAAGCGACCAACCAGAACGCCGCAGCCTGCTCCCGACCTGACCTGGCACTTAATTACTACGTTGTGAAACAAAGAGGCAGCGAGCGAATGTTTACTGTCAGAGTATAGATTTTGCATTTCAGTTTCTTTGAGCTAAATTTGAATGTGTGTGAAATCCCTGGTAGAAACTCATCCTGTCTGTCTGTGTGTCTGTCTGTCTGTGTGTCTGTCTGTGTGTCTGTCTGTCTGTGTGTATGCAGCTACATGAAGATGAGGGAATGCTGGCATGCTGTGCCCACACAACGACCTACCTTTAAACAGCTGGTGGAAGAGCTGGACAGAGTGCTGCTGTCTATTTCTGATGAGGTAGGTGTCTGGGACACCCGTTAGCTTACAGACACACACACACATAATCTGCCAGGCAGATGTCCTGTTGCAATAGACTGTTCCAGCTGTAGTTTAGTTTATTACTTTAAGAAACCCTGTAGTTCAAGAAAGCACATCTATCTGGATTTGTACACTGCACGCAGTCTCCACTAGAATGCCCGTGTTTGAATTGTTAGCCATCACACAATAAATGTCAAAAGGCCAAACGTCACTGTTTCTCTGGTTCTTCTTTTTCTCAGTACCTGGACTTGTCGACACCCTTTGAACAGTACTCCCCGTCATGCGAAGATACCTCCAGCTCTTGCTCGTCGGACAATGACTCTGTCTTTACTCACGATGCCCTGTCTACCGACCCCTGTCTTCAGGGTTACCACGATGTGCATTCTCGGATAGAGCTGAAGACGGCACTACGGTAAACCAGCTCCAATGGAAGTCATCTGGCTCAAAGGAGAAAAATTATGGAGAAAAATGCATGAAAAGCGGTACTTGGACTGTCTACTCTGGCACTGTGCCTAAAGACATTATCTCAAATCATGGCACTATTGAACCCTGGTCATCTAAAGACTGGCTCTACTTTTTCTTATCTGGTTTTGGGTTTTTTACAGTAAAAGTACTCTTTTTTATTCGGATCTATACAGTGAGAATGGACAATGGTCTTGTCCTCAAACTCATCTGAGCTAACATCCGAACAGTATCCAAACTGGGTTTCATACCAGAAAGACATTTTAACAAAAACAATTTATTTTGCTATGAAAAAACAGAGAAACTGATTGTTAAATATAAATCTCTCTATATATATAAGATTATTTTACATTTTGCTATTTAAAATTGTCTGAAATCTCAGGATCTCTTGTGTTAAAAAGTTGCTAGTGAGGCAGCAAAGTGCCTCAATTTTTGATTTCCTGTGAATATATAAAAATATTTTATGTACATATCACAAAAAGACAATTACCTTTTATAAATTATTCTAAATGATACAACAATGAAGGTGTTCAACTGCGGTATAAAGAAAGGAACAACGTATTCAAGGGTTTTAACGGCCTAAACGTCCTTGCGACTCTCATTCCGTTGAATCAAACACCCTCAGCCCCTGTTTGCACACAGCTCTGGCCTTTGTATGGCATTGAGGCCAATCGGTCAAAGCCCTTAGGACCCCCAATCCCTTATGCTTTCAATTGTTGCATACATAAACTAACTGTAGGAACATTATGGTCTCGGGGTCTAGGCCCTGAAAGAGAAGAATACAGTTTAATACAGGAGAGTGTGGGGAGGATGGGGGAGCGGACCAGCTTCTACTGTCAGTGTTGTATGAATAGAAAGGACTGGACCTGAATGTGTGAATGTGAAAGGCCCAGTGTGATTGATTTCAAATGGGAGAATCCTCCTCTTTTGTTTCCTCCGGTAACCCTTTAACCGGGCCTAGTGTGTTGCAGGGGTACAGGCGGAGGCCCGGCCTGGACAATAGTGTTTTTGGCAGTCCTGATGGGTGTGACTGTGGGGACAGACAGGGTCGGGTGGGCCCTCTGCCTGGGTCTGTGTGCAAATGAAGAGTCCCTTATTATTATGTTAATGCCTGGCTCCCACTGATGCCCATCTTTATCCTGCTACAGTCTTTTAATATACACATGCTAATTCTGATGTGCTGTTACCGTTGGAAAGAACTAGGGAATGTAAAGGGTTCACCTGGAATCTTCTAGACAAACCCTGTGTTCCAGCAACGCTTCTCAGCCAAACCGCCTTGAGCTGT
The DNA here is from genome assembly GCA_016801175.1 of Esox masquinongy. NCBI lineage: Eukaryota > Metazoa > Chordata > Actinopteri > Esociformes > Esocidae > Esox > Esox masquinongy. The sequence continues at coordinate 18,382 of JACXGI010009484.1, forward strand.
TATGCACACAGATAACTTAAAAGTATTTTCAGTATAAAGATAGCGATGTTATGGGTTGAAAAGCAAAGGATAATATCCATACAGGTAGCCCGAGCAGTGATGATGACTACTTTTTGGTCTACATTCATTTCCCTACTGTCTAGTTATGAGATTGATTTAGCTTGTAATCATTTTTAGAAACATGTTTTCTTTTTTTGCATTTTGTCTCAAATGACTAAAATGTTTTCCCTATAAGGCAGCTATACCAATGTATGACCTCCGACTACAAACCAAAGCATTAGCACCAGAACAACCCTTCAACATCAAGAATTGGATCTGAAAAATGTTCCCTCTGAAAAATGTTCCACATCAGGGTGAACTGCATGACATTCCATGTATGTACTTCCAATACAACTGTAACAATCACAATGTTCTTAAACATTTTTCTGCAAGATAATTATTTTAGAAATATCTAATTTATTTGTTTATTGTTTTGTTTTTATATGAAATAAAATATAATTTAAAATATAAATGATGTCACTCTTTATGTCCATAATCAGTATTTTAGAAAGAGGGACAGATGAACAGACTGGAGGCACAGGGAACAAACGCAGACAGCAGCTGAAAATAGAGAAAGGGAAAGAGAAAATGAGACAAACAAGAGAAAGAGAGGTAGGTCAGGGGTTAAGGGGTGGGGGGGGCACTAGTGATCACAGAGACCCAGGGTCTTTTAAGTGGCACGTTCAGCCTCAACACACGGCTGGCTTATCTCTCATGTGGAACAAATCATAGCCTGCCAGTTAGTCAGAGGAGCAGACAGGGAGCCACCCGGCTGTGTTCTACCCAGGCCTGGGTTCTCTCTGCTGGGCCTGATAGCGGCCCATCTAGGGTGGGAGTGTTTGAGTCTGAGGTTAAAGGTAATCTGCTCCGGCTGGGGACAGGAAGATAAGGGGGCCAGAGATCAGTCTGGAGCTGATCTATCTCACCTCCACATATCTCTGCATGCTCAGGATGCCTTGATGAGTGACATGTGTGTGTGTGTGTGTGTGTGTGTGTGACATTGGGATCAAAAATGAGAAAGAGACAGTGCCAAGAAAAAGTATTTGTCCCCTGTTGAATTTCTTTTAAATGATGCATATTTTTGTAATTGAAAGATCTTTAGGAAAAATCTGTTAGATAAAAGGGGACCAGAGTGAACAAACAACACAACATTTTGATACCTATTTTTATTGAAGTTATGCTACAAAACGTAATCATCCTTTCAAAGTAAAAAAGGGGTTATGCCACCTTTAGTAGCAATGGCTGCAGCCAAAAGCTTCCTGGAGGTATTTATCAGTCTCACAATGCCAGTGCAGAATTTTGACCCACTCTGCAGAACTGCATTAACCGTTGACATTTGTGGGTTTTCGAGCATGATCTGCTTGTTTCAGGTCCTGCTGCAACACCTCAATGGCATTTAGGTCTGGACTTTGATTAACCCACTCCACTTCTAATTTGTTTTACTTCAACTGTTGTAGACTTTCTTGTGTGTTTTGGATTATTGTCTTGCTGCATGAAAACAAGCACTTAAATTTGAACTCTATATATTATAACATCCATATACAGCTCCGGAAAAAATTAAGAGACCACTGCACCTTTTTCTTTCCTTTCCAAAAAAGTCAAAAAGGAAGGTTCTAAGTGAAAAAAGGGTTAAAATTAAGAGACCACTGCAAATGGAACGCTTCTGTTCTCCACTCAAAACTTTCCTTTTCAACTTTTTTGGAAAGGAAAGAAAAAGGCGCAGTGGTCTCTTAATTTTTTCCGGAGCTGTATTATTGCAACACAAAAAAGATCTGACAGAATTCAATCTGAAAAATGTGTAACAATGCAAAAAATTACACGGGGCAAATATTTTGTTATAGTCACTGTACCAGTTTTACATTTTGTGGGTTTAGTAAGACCATTATTTGTGTATTGCAGTACGCTCGAATGTATTCTTAACACATTTAAAGCAGGCCTGAGTCAACAACTAAAACCCACCAGTAAATTCTTAGTCACAAGTGTGCATAGATCTCACCACTCTGGCTCCGGACAGAGCAGAGGGCATGGGGAGTGGAGGCACATTGGCCAGACATGGACATGCTGAGGGGGGTGTGGGGGAACGGAAGGACAGAGCAGGGGGTGGGAGGATGTTGGGCGTCAAGGGCAGGCAGGGTGTGTTGACTTAGTAGTTGATATCTGCTGACAGTGTTCCTGCTTCTCGTGTGGCTGCATGACTACTCAGGCTGCAGTGTGAAGCCGTCATTCTGGGGCAGATTACACTCATAACCTCCCCACACCAGTCATCACGCAGGCACTGTGGGCCATGACGTTATTAACCTTGTTGTTTACCGTGTGTGACCTCCAAATCACTGAAGCTATGATTGAAACCACAGCAAATAAGTAATTGGAAAAGTTTTGTGTGATTTTACCTCACTTTTTCCTCCCCTACAAATTTCATGATGCTCAAATCATGATATGACCAGACCTCACCGAAGCAACTCGTTCTCGGAAGAGTCAATCAGCACATCTTTCCGGGCCATTCTGCTTCTTATTTGCTCAACTAGGAACCTTTCCTCACAATTTATGTGCTTAGAGGAAAGCTGAACCACAATTGAGCTTACAAGGGCCTGACCCACCACAATGAGTCGCTAGAATGCGTTGAGGTAAAGCAAGTTTGTCCAAAATGCCTCCCACCCAACCCAGACAGAGCTGAACAGATTCCATCAGCCCTCTATGAAAGCCCTGGGCATTTCAAACATATGCTGGGTTTGAAATTCGTTTAAAATTCTAACTTGTGATGGTAATGACAAGCTGTAATGTGGGGCCCTGTCAAGCATGAAGGTTGTAATCAAAACACTTGACGGACGTTATAAACATTTGAGAATTTAGAGTGTAGTGTGAAAATACAGTGCAAAATGTCCAGTGTTATTAATGACTGTTGATGTTTCACTCTTCTAAAATCATTCTAACATAAATAGAAAAGTTAAAAATGTGTCGTTACCCTCTCGACCTTTAGCATTCCAGCCCACGATCATGAAGTGCTTCAAAAGACTAGTCCTGGCCCACCTTAAGTCCTGCCTCCCCCCAACACTGGATCCCTACCAGTTTGTCTACCGGTTGAACAGGTCTACAGAGGACGTCATCTCTATGGCTTTACACTCTGCCCTGAACCACTTGGACAAAACCAACACCTATGTGAGAATGCTATTCATAGACTTTAGCTCAGCATTCAACACGGTCATCCCCTCTAGGCTGGTCAACAAACTCCATGACCTGGGGATCAGCCCATCTCTCTGTAACTGGACCCCGGTCTGTCAAGTTAGACAAGTTCACCTCCTCCACCCTGATACTGAACACTGGTGTTCCACAAGGCTGCGTGCTGAGCCCCTTCAAGTACTCCCTCTTCACCCACGACTGCATTCCTGTGTACAGCTCCAACACCATTGCCAAGTTTGCAGATGACACCACAGTGATAGGCCTGATCAGTGACAATGACGAGTCAGCCTATAGGGAGGAGGTCAAGCGCCTGGCGGCATGATGTGCTGATAACAACGTGGCCCTCAATGCAAAGAAAACTAAGGAGCTCTAAATCTAAAGGCTGCAGTCACGCCCCAGTTGTCATCGATGGCACTGAAGTGGAGCGTATGTCCAACTTCAAATTCCTGGGTGTTCACATCTCTGAAGACCTCTCCTGGTCTCTCAACGACTCAGCCCTGGTCAAAAAGACGCAGCAGCACCGGTACTTCTTGATCTAATCTATATTAGCACTCAGCATTGCCAACAATGTTGAATCTAATCTGAATCTAACCTAATCTATATTCAAGCTCAGCATTGCTAACAAAGACCAAGGGTGCCGGTCTAAATTATCTGGGGTTCACTACACTGAAAATGGAAATGTACCATCCAGTATGTATCTCGTGCGTCAGGCTTCAGGTCAGTTCAAACCTTTCTGACTTGCTAGGCTACGACATCCAACTCTCAGCAGAAAAAGGGTTGCGTGTGTCAGTCTGGGTCTTAGTCCCATTGTCTATGATCTTAGTGACCTCAGACTCAGCTTGAGGTGGACAGGATGGGCAGGATCACGTTAAATAACTCCACCGTAATGAGAGGCGTCAATCACCAGGACGACGGGGTGGTGGGGAGACGTCTCATTTGGGGCAGAGGGCATCACTGCGGCTGGCTGGCTGGCTGACTGGCTAGCCGGCTGACTGGCTGACACCTTTAATGGCTGACTACACTGTGGCTGGTTGGTCTATGGCTGGTTAGATGTATGGCTCTCTCACTGGCTAGATGGCTGGCTGGTCTGTGGCTGGATGGCTGCTCCCTAGCTGTCTGGCTGGATGGCTGCTCCTTTGCAGGCTAGCTGCACGGCTGTTCTATGGCTGGCTGGTTGCTCCATGGCTGGCTGGCTCTCTTGCTGAATAACTGTTGGTGGCTGGCTGGCACCCTGGCTGGATGCTTCGGGAAGATGCAGCTATGGCTGTGTCAACAGGCCTGAGTCTCATGTTACTCCAAACTATAAATCTACAGAGGAATTCCGTAGGAGGCGGAAAACAAACATCCCCTAGTGAAACACATAGGGAGGTTGAGGACTAGCTTAAAGTGCAACTAAAGACGTTTGTGGGATGTATGTCAGAAGTAAAGATGTCTATAGGATATATGTCAGAACTAAAGATACCTGTAGGATGTGTGTTAGAATTAAAGATATTTGCATTATGTAAGTCAGAACTACAGATGTCTGTGGGATGTGTCAGAACTAAAGATATCGGTAGGATGTATGTCAGAAATGAAGCGGCCCTTAACATACTTTCACTTACATTACATCAGGCGCCAATAGAATGTGATGATTCCATATACCTCCATAGGGGATGATTGACACTAATAGGTAGAAAGAATGAAACGTTGTGAGTCAGTCATATGCATCCTTTCAGACACTGGCCACCGTCAACCTACCTAAATGGCTGCAAAACAGGAACCGGAGTGTGATAGTGGATATCAACATCAGCGTTATCAGACCCACTGTTTAAGTTTGAATTTTGACGCCTCTTTCAATGCAGTCCTTAACAGGGCTAAGCAATCTACTTCACTTTTTATCACTGATTAAAGATTAACTGTCAGCCTTCGGACCCTGGACCAGCCAAGAACATACACGATACATTATCGATGTGTGTGTCTGTGTGCGGCCCTGTCTCCTAATCCCTAGACATATTTGCATACTTGTCTACATACAGAGGGCAGACTGATAAGGTCTGTGTGTGTGGACATAGGAAGTGGGGTCAAGACTAAAACAACAAAGTACTATCAATCACAAACCAGGCAGGTGTTACGTAGTGGATGTGCCCACATATTCCAATCAAGCTTTACATTCCCTCACTTCGCTTTGAGGTCACTCACACACATACCTCGTATGTATCGTGCACTTGAAGGTGATATTATATCTCTTCAAGTAGAGAGCTTGTTTTATAAGATGGCTGGGATGAAATAGAAAATGTGAGAGTTTGAAAGTGTGGTGAATTCCAAGAATTGTTAATGGCAAAGGTAATGCAGAAGCCAGGCTATGTTGACCAAAAGTCTAAAATGTCTATCATTTTAGCAGATTTTCAGCATACTAGGCGAGATGGCAACACCCCCGGTTAAGACATAAACTTGAAGTCTGGAGCTACGTAAAGTGAGACGGAAAGAGACGGAGGAGCAGAGAGATAGAGAGACAATGAAACAAATAGAGAAGTAGAAGGACAGAGAGATAGAGATATAGGGACATAGACAAAGATAGAGGAGGAGGGACAGAGGGACAGATAGAGATATAGGGACACAGACAAAGATAGAGGCAGGGGGACAGAGAGGAAGATAGAGAGACAGATAGAGATATTGGGACCGAGACAAAGATAGAGGCAGGGGGACAGAGAGGAAGATAGAGAGACAGATAGAGATATTGGGACAGAGACAAAGATAGAGGCAGGGGGACAGAGAGGAAGATAGAGAGACAGATAGAGATATTGGGACAGAGACAAAGATAGAGGCAGGGGGACAGAGAGGACGATAGAGAGACAGATAGAGATATTGGGACAGAGACAAAGATAGAGGCAGGGGGACAGAGAGACTAAAACATCTTCCAATGACAGAGTAAGAACACACTCGTCATCCTCTCACCACTGTTTTCCCAGACAGGTGGGTCGACCAGCCCAGACATCAATAGCACGTAGAGGTTGATGTGAGTGATGTCAGTGTGGGAAGATGGATAAAAGCCTGGTTCCCTGGGTATGCCATGGGAGAGGAGGGAAGCCTGGGGCCTGCTACACACTGGATCACATAACCTGGAGCAGGACCCAAGGTCACGGACAACACATCCCAAAGAAACAGGAGCCCCAGCGCACGACAGGGGGATCAGGGGACCCACAGCTACGGTTACCATGAGAGAGAGGGAGGGAGCAACTGAGGGAAGGAAAGAGAGAATGAGAGGTTTTAAAGGAGAGATAAGCAAGAGGTTGGAAAGGGAGAGGGAAAAGAGCGAGGAAAGGGAGGCAGTCAGTGAAGAGGAGTCCCATCATCTCAAGTTGACCATGGACAGGAGGCCCCATAAACCCTTGACAGTTTCTCCAGCACCAGGCTTATTTATTGCTTTGTAATTATGGGAGGTGCCGTGGGGAATTGATTCGGCTTGGATTTCAGACATGGTCCTGGATAGGGAAAGGGGAAGTGAAGGGTGTGCGTGTCAGTTTGTGTGTTTTTAAAAATTGTTTGTGTGTGCATGAATACAGCTACTGTATATGAATGTGTGTGTGTGTGCGTGTGCGTGTGTGTTTGAGAGGGCCTGCTGCAATCTGAGCAAGGATCTGGCCTGGCTGCCGCCTATTCACAGTGCCTGTGGTAATCCTGGCTCTGCAGCCACCCTCTATCAGGCAGAGTGAGCAGAGCACAAAGCTGTGACGGCGCCAGAGAGCCAAACTGAAACACTTCAACAACCCATCTGAATCGCTGAGGTTTCTAATGAGAGTGACTCCCGTCAGGGTACGGTGGAAAGGTCACATAAACATTTGTAAAACTGTCAAAAGCCAAGTGGACATGATACCATCGGGTTGCGCGCTAAGATTGTGTTGTGTTTTGCATGTGAATCAGAGGGCAAAAGAGAAAAAAGTGCCAATAGTGAAATTCAATCCAAACCTCAAGGAAACGGCTGCCTCCGTTTAGGGGAAATGGTCCTGGAACAGACACCAGAGAGAAAGGAGAGAAGAGACAGAGAAAGGGAGAGAGAGAGAGGGAGAATGAGGAGAGAGGGAGCAAGAATGAGAGAGAGGTAAAGGGAAGTTTTGGCACTAGTTAGACTCCCCACAATCAAGCCAGATCTCTTTAGGGTGGAAAGTCTTAATAACAGCAAAACATTCCTTCAGGAAGTCATGCATTTTCTGAATGAAAGGTTTGGTTTAAGAGGTTTATATTTAAATACATTTCTTACTTTTACTGACCTGGGTTTGGATTCCAGTACAATGCCTTAGAGAGCTATACAAATCAAAATTGGACACCAATGCAAATCAAAGTGTCTGAGGGCTGAGGACTCCAATGTTAAAATATGAACATAAGCATCCCTTAAGAGGCATAAATATATAAACATTGAGCCAAGCCATTTTTACAGCTCCTCTGTAACTAGACTGCCTGTTGTACTAGGTTAATAAAACTGAAGTTTTGTTTCCGGATAGGGAGAGCCAGGCCCAGAGAATTAGCCACTCAGAAAGCTATCTGTCGAAGTTTGATGCAATAGTAGAAACTTCAGTAACTGGTTCATTCTGTGTTACTTTCTTTGAGAGTTTTCACATTACGACATTTTCTTTGTACAGTTTCTACTCTACATTAGTTTTAGCTATATTATCAAGACCTGTGAGAATCTTAATTGTCACTCACGACCTTCTCAAAGTTATAGGGTATACTTTCCTGACAGATACACCCTCAGCTACTGAGGTTTAAAGACCACGTCTCGCTCAGTCTGATTCGGAGTGGAATGAGCGGTGGCTTATGTCTGGTCCTGCTCCATGTATAAACAGAATCCGGAAAAAAGCTCTTAGCGCTTATTTACATTACGAGAGAGAGAATAATACTTTAGATAGATGTAACCTAGTTTGCATAATCATTGCCATAGCATTTGAATTTATGCCGGCATGTTCGATACATTCTGCACAGGACTGTGGCCGTCAACTGACGGAAAAAACAGTGACATGCGTGCACACGGCGAAGAAATTTGGTACAGTTCTGACACAACTGTCTTCACACTTGTAAACCTCCTGGGGGGACCAATAGTAAATGTGACGCACGCTACCTTAGAAAGTGTCGTCTCGAGCTATAGATACCTGCAAGTTTACACGGCAAAAAAATGTAGCGTCTTAAGTCTTCTTCGTGATGTCTCGGAAACTGTATCGTACTGCAAATACGCTCTTTGATGACTGGAGACTTGTTGACAGATTTATAGTATAAACTGGTGAAAATGTCAATCCCCTTCTAAGGTAACATGGGACACTTTTCCAAAAGATACTTGTGGCTACAGAGGTCTAAAGACGATGTCTCACTCAACATGTACTGGAGTGAAATGAGCCGTGTCATGGGAAGTCTGGTTTGCTAGGTTCTTCCAGCTCCATAAACACAATCAGGAAAGAAAATTGTTTTGGGAAGCAACCAAAAACATCTCACACTGGCAGTATCACCAGCAAGAGCACATCTACGGAGAGGGTCATGTCAGAGGGTCATGTTAGCTACCAGGTAAACAACATTATCAATGAGTTTATACCTTCCAGGCTGGTGATCTGGCCAATACGCTGCGTGCGCGTGTGACACACCTTACCGTGTAGCAAGAGTTTCTTGCTGCTAGTGTGAATCAAAAACTGCATTTGCATATGTATTATGCAATTTAAATTAAATTGTTGTTGCAACAATTATTGTAGTCTAAATATGCTCTTTAACTTCAAGTATGTTCTAAGGAGAATGTAATTATTAAGTAACCATGCTGTCTTGGCCTTCAACCTCGTGGTCAGCTGAATTCTTCTCGTGGAAGGTGTGAAGGACAAACATAAACAACAAATGTTACTGAGACAGGAGGTCACTCTGAGACAGGAGGTCACTCTGCTCCTCCCATCCCAGCACCCATGACTTAACTCCACACACAGGACATTAACATGCAATCAACAGCCTCTGACTTAACCATCAACATAGGAATTTTAAACCCAGATATCATAGACCGTCATTACACTGCGATATGTTTTACAGAATTTAAATAACATGAACATAAATTGTCCTGTAAATACAATTTTCATTTCACACTATCAAAGAGAAACTGTAGCTGTGCCGTAAGGTGAAACGCATTCGCACGCAGCACTTTATCCAGAACATCTACCTGGAAGGCAAATAAAAACACTGACAATGTTGTTCACCTGATAACTAACACGGCGCTCTCTGTCGAACATGTGCTGTCGCTGGTGATGGTAGAATTATTTTGGTGCAATGGGAGATGTTTTTAGTTGCTTCCCAACATTTATTTTCTGAAACTGTTTATACATGGAGGAGGAACAGACATGTCACTGCTCATTTTTTCCAGTACACACTGAGTGAGACATTGTCTTTAGACCTCAGTAGTTGCCTGGAGTGTCTGTTAGGAAAGTTAAGATTTTCACCTGTATACACCATAAAAAAGTATCTCCATCAAAGGTATCTGTCATTGGGCTAGAGTAGAGACAGGTCATTGGGCTAGAGTAGAGACAGGTCATTGGGCTAGAGTAGAGACAGGTCACTGGTGGCAATTGAAAATGCATTGGTGGGAGCAAAAACAAGCAGTGAATCTTTTAACAGTTTATGACATAGTTCTTGCTATGTCAGCCACTCAAATAAACAATTACTTTAGATTGATTAGTTGTTTTACTGTTACCCTTGAACCTGATCTGTCTTTTGATGAACATATGAAATATATTTCATGATAGTTTTTCCCCCCATCTTTGGACATTGCAGAAATCATTGAGTCTTTGAAGGAACATGCTTTTGTTACTTCAAGATTAGACTATTACGATGCTCTTCTCTCTGGTTACCCTGATAAGACAATATAAATATAATTACTGCTAAATACGGCTGCTAGAATCTTAACTGCAACATTTTTTTTATCACATTACTTCAGTACTAGCCTTTCTACACTGGTTGTTTGTCAAGGCTGGGTCAGATTTTAAGGTTTTACTGTTAACCTACAAAGCATTACATAGGCTTTCTCCTACTTATCTCTCTGAATTGGTCCTTCCATACATACCTATATGTACGCTGCGGTTATAAGACGTTGGCCTCCATACTGTACCTACAATTTCTAAAGCAACAGCCGGAGGCAGGGCTTTTCTCCCATAGAGCTCCACTATTGTGGAATTATCTGCCAATTAATGTGAGAGGTGTTGATTAAGCCTCAACCGTTAAGTGTTTACAAAAGACCTATCACTTCAAGAAGGTCTACAGTTAATATGGCCCAGGTGTGTGAAGGTGAACAGCAAGGCACTGGATTTGCAAACCATCCCCACTGTCCACTGGATCACACCTCCGAAATACCTGGCCTGATGACTCGCAGCTGTCCATGACCAACTTCCTCCTGGTTGCGTTGCTGATGTAGTTGATGCCTGATGATTCCTGCTGTCACTGCCCACAGCCCAAAGGTCGTCCCTGTCCTTGTCAACCTGGTTCTGCAGCTGATGTGGTTTCTGCCTAAAGACTACAGACACAGCCCATCTGCATTTATTAACCTTTTGGTTAATAAGAGCATACAAAAACATTGATGTGGCCCAAAAGGTTATGTACGCTTATAGGTCTTGTTACCTTGCGCTATATATTCCAAGATGTATTAATATGTATCCATAGAGCTCCCCCCTCCCGCCCCCTAAAGTTTTGCAAGTAAGAACACAATTCTGACGAAACTGAATCAAGTTTTGGTGAAGTGCAGACGCATATCGCTCAATTTTCCAGCGACTGACACACACAAAACTGTGTGGTACGTCTCGACATAAATTCCAGCGCTATGGAGATGATTATGCCAACACAGATAAGTGTAAGCAGCATTTTATTCTTTCTCTCATTATGTAAACAACCCCATAATCTTCACCCAGCACAACCAGAAGAGGACAGGCCACCTAACCAGGGTGTGCCCACTCATTTCATAAGTCTCACTCAAATCTCTTTTTAAGAAACTGGGCAATGCATAATTGCAGGAAATGCTTTATACAATTGCAGTTCTACTACTACTACCACTACTACTACTACTACTACTAATATTACAACCACTACTACTACTACTACTACTACCACTACTACTACTACTACTACTAATATTACAACCACTACTACTACTACTACTACTACCACTACTACTGCTACTACTACTAATATTACAACCACTGCTACTACTACTACTACTACTGCTACTACTACTAATATTACAACCACTACTGCTAGTACTACTATCCCTATTACTACTAGTGCTTTTACTACTACTGCTACTACAGTTATCGAACGGACTGAGGATGCATGTCGCGGGTTGCACCAACCGACATACGGAAAATCTCGTCAGGGGGTGCTGAGGCTGCGTCGGGGGAAGCACCCCTACTTCCCTCGGCTATGATTGCTACTAGTATTATTAATAGATTTAGACTGCCATTACTGCTTAGTATAAAAATGACTGATTCAGTTTAAGCCTCAGCGCCTGAAAGATACCTCAGCCCTCAGCAGTATGACAATCCGCCATGGTGTCTGCTAGTGGTTTATGTGATCACATTAGAAAACCATGTGCACATGGGACAGTGTTTTTTGTGGGGTGTGCTAGAGTCTGCTGCCATTTGTGTGCAGTATAATTGATAGTGTTCTGTAAAGCTGGGGCACAGGAGGGGGTTGGTTTCAGGGGCTTGGTGGAGGGCTGGGGCTCAGGAGGGGGCTGGGTTCAGGGGCTTGGTGGA
>JACXGI010009485.1:0-14032 GCA_016801175.1 Esox masquinongy
TGCTTGGACACAGAGCTCTGTGAACAGCCAGCCTCTTTAGCAATGACCTTTTGTGTCTTGCCCTCCTTGTGCAAGGTGTCAATGGTCGTCTTTTGGACAGCTGTCAAGTCAGCAGTCTTCCCCATGATTTTGTAGCCTACAGAACTAGACTGAGAGACCATTTAAAGGCCTTTGCAGGTGTTTTGAGTTAATTAGCTGACTAGAGTGTGGCACCAGGTGTCTTCAATATTGAACCTTTTCACAGTATTCTAATTTTCTGAGATACTGAATTTGGGGTTTTCATTAGTTGTCAGTTATAATCATCAAAATTAGAAGGAATAAACACTTGAAATATATCAGTCTGTGTGGAATGAATGTATACATTATACAGGTTTCACTTTTTGAATGGAATTACTGAAATAAATCAACTTTTTGATAATATTCTAATTATATGACCAGCAGCTGTATAGTGTATGTGATAGTAAAGCTGCCTAAGAAATGTGAAAGTATATATGTAAAGATATGTATAGAAACATTATTTCAAATTAATTTACACAGAATGTATTTAATCGCTTAAAACACATTTGACGATTTTCTGTATTCACAAGGCGGATCATTAGAGCACCAATAGGTTGTTGAGGCAAATACATCTGACAGACATGCGTACACGCAAACACACACACACACACACACACACACACACACACACACCCATCTAAAATTGTGGGGTCCTGACCCAGAAATCCATGCTCCCTATGCCCCATTCCCCAGCCCTAAACCTAACCGTAACCTTTCTATTAACCTAACCTTAACCGCAATGACCAAACTTTCATGACTAAACATAACCTAGCTCTGGGGGGCTAGGCTTTTTGAGCTGCTGACTAAAGAGCAATAAATAATCCAATTAATTCTGAAGTAATAGCCTGTCTTCTCCAGCAGCAGACACTGCCATCGGCTCAAGCGACAATTAGCCAAAACAAATATCATGCATTATCTATATGCTGAAAATACAGCCACAGATTGTTAACATCCAGACTCAACACACCATAATTTAAATACATTTCAACAATTCAGAATGTATCTGCACCTATTTTGTTGAATTTATAGTGTTCTAATAATGGTATGTTGTGGTTAAATGGTATGTTGTGGTTAAAGCCGGCAAATCCCGGGTGGTCTTAGCAGAGCAGCTACTCGTGTCGATTTGGGCCAGCATTTTGAACACCGACCATTTTACAGTTTTTCCCCGATTGCCAACAAGCATCGGTCTGTACTGAAACCGCTTTTACAAAACTCTTCACACAGTCTGCAATTCTAACATGCATCTTGGCCAAACAGTTCATCTCACTTAAACCACCAAAACACTTCATACATGTCTCAAAATAAGCTTGTTCAATCACAACACTCGCAACTCAGAAACTTACACTCAGGGGCGTAGGTTTCATTATACATGAGTGGGACATGTCCCCCTCACTTTTTGAAAATGGCATTTTGTCCCCCTCACTTTTTATCAACACAACTCTTATTATAAGAAAAGCTCAAACTCTTTAGAATGGTGCAGTGGCAGTACGGTAAGCAATTGCCTAATTCGAATCAGACTGGCTTTCGGACCACACGCAGGCACCCTGCTTTGAGGTATAGCAGTTGCTGGAAGTCTACATCACACTAGGTTCACCTCACTCACAGCTCCGTATGACACCAGCCAAGAAAAGACTGAAGTTAGACAAAATGGCGTTTTTTTTATTCAAAGACAAGAGTGGTACAGCTAGCTATGAGATATTAGAAGATATAGCTAACTAACTAGCTTAATATTTGATCTCTTGAAAAGTTGGCTAACGTTGTAGTTCCCTACATAAGTAGCTGCATTTGACATTTCAACCTAATGTGGGTTTTATAGATCAAACATTGCCATCAGGTTCTGCAGGTGTCAATGTAGATCAAGTTGTTCATGTCATATTATGTCCTGCATTTTAGCAGGATCAGATAGTGACCGTGAGAAGGTAATTGTCATAGCAGGATCAGACAGCCAGAGAAAAGGTCAACCGTGGAGCTGAGGTGAAGTTTTGTCTTTAAAGGTGGATAGCTTAAATAAAATTAGTTATGTTATGTGTAGCCCATATCTTGAATATTCATATTTATTAGCAGAACCAGAAGGCTGTTGAATCAACCGGTGTAGTCATGCAAGAGGGTGGTGGAGCTTGGGAGGTGAGGGGAAATTTAAGTACAGTACAGGCAAAATGTACAAGTAGACCACATATCAGCCACACACATTCAAATACACAGGACTGTTGTAGCTCTTCACTAAGAGCACTCATCATAGACAATATGTTAACTACGTAATATTAAATGAAATGGCTAAAGCTGTATTTTTTGTGTTTGTCGTAGCAGAATCAATGAGATGTTGTGTCCATCAGTGCACATACAGCATATGGCCAAAAGTATGTGGACATCCGACCTTCACACCTATATGAGCTTGTTGGCCATCACATTCCAAAACCATGGGCATTTGTAAAAACATATCTGTCCCCACTGGCGTAGCTATCGGGGTGCAGCTACACCAGGCCCTGCAGTGGGTGGGGCTTGACTTCTATAGAAATGTTTTTGTAATTTTATTTTTTATCATGTGTTTTCTATGTAGTGATGGCCATTCGAGGCTTCATTACCGTTCTTGTAGCAGCAGGATATTAATGCTAGCAGCGCTAACTCAGGTTTTCTTTTTCAAAATAAAAGCCATCATTGAACTATGTAAGGTAATATAGTTAACAATCTAGTCGGTACATTTTATGTTTTATGACCGTTTCAATGTTATTCTTGTCTGATCTTTTTCACAGACTAGATTGTTAACTATATTGCCTTATAAATTTCAATGATGGATTTTATTGTAATAAAGAAAATCTGAGTGATGCCAGCATAATATCCTGCTGATAAAATAACGCTAATGAAGCCTCGAATGGCCATCCCTATTTCTATATGGTTATCGCAGTCAGACCTCGGCTTTCCATGCGTATACAACTCCGGAAAAAATTAAGAGACCACTGCACCTTTTTCTTTTCTTTCCTAAAAAGTTGAAAAGGAAGGTTTTGAGTGAGGAACAAAAGGGTTAAAATTAAGAGACCACTGCAAATTGAACGCTTTTCCTCACTCAAAACTTTCCTTTTCAACTTTTTTGGAAAGGAAAGAAAAAGGTGCAGTGGTGTCTTAATTTTTTCCGGAGCTGTATATCACTTCACAATTTTTCATCCCGAGGGGAGGTCCATGTAAGGACAGCTTGCACCCCGGCCCGGCGTCACCATGCTACGCGAGTATTTGTCCTGCTCACATTTGAAATCAAACCTACGCCCCTGCATACACTGTCACTCATTACACACTGACCTAATAAACAACAGGGGGAATTACATAAATGACGACATTTCTTTCAAATAATTTCACATGAACTAGTATTTGATTATAGAATTAGAATAACACCTAACTCTGATTGTACTAAAGAATATGGAACAAGAATAAATCAGAAATGCTGCAATTTGAAGGAATATATCCTTTATTTTTTCTATCTGCATTAGGGCTGCACGATTTGGATAAAATATTGAATCGCGATTTCTTTTACAAATATTGCAAATGATGTGCGATTTTCAAACATGGGTGTAAACAGCGTAGATAATCTCACTTAAAAATAGAGATCATAGTCTACATAATGTGCTATTAAACTGAATCGAGTTGAAGTTCAGTGTTTTCTATTTTACACTTATTACCAATTTGAAGGGGCAGCCTGTGTCGAACTATTCGTTTAACTGCTCATTCAATGCAATGGCGTGTGCAGCGTTTGCTATGTTTGCCGTTGCCATAGCTGGTAAGGCAACATTTCTCAACCTTGAGGTATATTTTCTCCCATATTAAGTTTGTTTGTAGGCACCAACATTGAAGCCAAAACTTCTAATAACCATGCTGTTGCGTATGTGGGCCAATAACTTGGTGCCACTCAGTAGCTTGAAGCAGACGTCTTCGCTAGCAGTTGCAGTGTTAACTCAAACTAACATTGAAAAACTATCAATTATTTAAACAAAATTAGTCCAGGTATCTAAGTAATCTACAAAAATACCTACAGCATCCGCAAGAAAAACAATTATGGACGTATGATGTGTGCCTATTGCCTCGCGTGAAGCGCAATATCATTAACGTTTTTTGGAGCTGAAAATCACGGAAGTTGGCGATTTGGATATTGCACATGTCAATAACACAATTTCGATTATATTTAGGTTAATTGTGCAGCCCTACTTTGCGTATAGTAAATTATACTTTTGAAAAATAAAAAAGTTAAAACAAAAAACAAATTCTCGCAATTCCAGGGCTGCAAAAATAACAAGCAAACGTCAACATGTACAATACAATCACAAGTTCACTCCATTGTGAGGTCTGCCGTCAGGTCACGCCCTCAGCCCTGTCGTAGATCATCCGAATGCAGCACACTCCCTAGATCACCCGAAAGCAGCAGACTCCCTAGATCACCTGAACGCAGCACACTCCCTAGATCAAAATCACCTGAATTCTGAACACCTGTGCCCACACTCCTGTCCATGTGCACTGCCCTTTATATTTCAGTTCAGTCGCCCTGTTTGGTTGTGAGGTATTGCCAGCATAGTCTGCATTCTGAGCATTCAGAGGGTTTTCAGTATTTTGATTATCTGGTTACAACTTTAAGCTTTCTGTTTGATGACACGGTCTCCTGCCTGCTACCTTTTGGTACTATTGCCATCCTGCTGACTGACTACCTGTGTTTTATGACTCCTACTGCCTGATTCCTGACTACGACTCCTGCTGAATGTTCTGCGCCTTGGCTGAATATAAACAAACACCACTTCTGGGCTTGGATCCTACCCCTCTGACTGTATTCATTACATCTATCACCTGCATTTGGCCACAAGTTCTCATCAACATCACATCTGATGTCTTCTCCGGCGATGCACCTTGGAGAATCTTTTCTGGAATGTCTAATCCAATCCTTGGCAGTCTTCAGGAGGAGTGTCTCTAAACCGCACATTCAAAGGCATCCAATAAGGGCATCTGGTCATGAGGATGGTGGTCATATACCTTCCACCTCCACGCAGAGAAACACTCCTCTATGGGGTTAAGGTAGGGGGAGTGTGGAGGCAGGAATAGTACTGACATCCTTCAGCAAACCAGGCGGTGACAGCAGCGTGGTGGAATGCCACATCATCCCATACAACAGAGGTGGGGGAGTTTCTTGCCCCTCTCATCTCTGCTGGCACAAGTTGATTATGCAGGTCATCCAGAAAGGAAATGAGCCTCCCTGTAGTGTAGGGGCCAATGAGTGGTGTGTGTGTAACAGCAAACCATCATTGGACAATGTTGCACACATTGATGTTAGCTCCTCTCTGGCCTGGGACATCCACGGTGGCTCTCTGACCAATCACATTTATTCCCCTGCGGTGTGTTTTTTGCCTGGTTGAATCTAGCTTCCTCCACAAACATGATTTTATGTGCAGTTTGCCCAGCTTCATTTGCCATTACTCTCTAAATAAACAGTAAATCCACAGTTTTACAGTACTTTACATTATGTGTAGATGTGTATATACCCTGTTTGGTTATTGAACAGACATCTTACCTGGACATATTGATGCTGGAGTTCTTTCACACATTCACCGTTTCTCTCAAAGGGTACAGTGTACAACTGCTTCATCCCTATTTTATGTTTCTCCAGGACTCTGGCAAATGTTACTGTGCTGACCGTATTCACATTCCCAAAAGTTAAATTGTCTGCCAGCACTCTGTCCCGAATTTCCTGCAGTTTTATTGCATCGTTGCCAATTGCCATGTCAACAATGGCAATTTCTACGCATCTGAAAATATTCTGCCTCTCCCTCTTGTAGGAGGCAACCTTTGGATCCTACAGAAAAACATAAAACACTCAATATATTTCAAAATGTACGTACATGTAAAAAAAATACTATGTTTTACTGTAATATGTAGTTCAATTATCATTGAAGGATGCACATCTTACCTGTTTTTTTTTGCTGGAATATTCATACTGATGATGCAACTGTTGAACGCTGCAGATTTGGTTGCACCCTTAAACTGTCCTCTCACCGAAGAGAGACCGTGGTTTACAACGTGGTCAATTATTCTGGCCCTTACCTCATCAGAGAGAACATGGTTTACAACGTGGTCAATTATTCTGGCCCTAATCTCATCAAAGAGACCATGGTTTACAACGTGGTCAATTATTGTGGCCCTTATCTCATCAGAAAGACCATGGCTTACAACGTGGTCAATTATTGTGGCCCTTATCTCATCAGAGAGACCATGGTTTACAATGTGGTAAATTATTCTGGCCCTTATCTCATCAGAGAGACCATGGTTTACAATGTGGTAAATTATTCTGGCCCTTATCTCATCAGAGAGACCATGGTTTACAACGTGGTCAATTATTGTGGCCCTTATCTCATCAGAGAGACCATGGTTTACAACATGGTCAATTATTGTGGCCCTTATCTCACCAAAGAGAGACCGTGGTTTACAACGTGGTCAATTGTTCTGGCCCTTATCTCATCAGAGAGACCTTGGTTTACAACGTGGTCAATTATTGTGGCCCTTATCTCATCAGAGAGACCATGGTTTACAACGTGGTCAATTGTTCTGGCCCTTATCTCATCAGAGAGACCTTGGTTTACAACATGGTCAATTATTGTGGCCCTTAACTCATCAGAGACCACTGCTCTTGATCTTCCTCTCCTTTGTCCTCCGCACATTCTCCCGCATTGTTTTGCAGGTGGTGGAGTATGACTGAGAAAAGAGTTAATGGATTTTGGAATGTGTTAATGCATTTTGTGTGAAGGCAATGGAAAATGATTCACAGTTTGTTCCACATACACTTCTGTTTCGCTGACTGTGTGAAGAGTTTTGACAGTATTGACCGACGCTTGTTAGCAATTGGGAAAAACTGTTATCATTACCCAGCATTAGTTCCCGGTTTGTGGATTGCGATGCGAGTCACCCAGCTAAGTTGAACAGGCTCTCGCTGTCACACACTGCCATCCCAACTCACAGTGGTCTGTTTGCATGTCCCTGTGTGCGTAACGATAGTGTGTGTGTTTTCTAATTGCTGGGCTGGAGATGCTGATGGCTGCTTTGGGGGCTTAGCATGTGATATCAGAGTCAAGAGCTCTGTTGCCCAGCCAGGCAGTCGGCAGCCATCACCAGAATCCCCAAAATGGAGGCCCGGACCCATGTCCCCATATCACTGCTGTGTTGACGCTCAGACACCCCTCGGACAGTTTCTACAGATGGGAGATTTTTGGTTCCTTCTAAACGGCCATTTTCTCTGATCGCTGATCTTCTGTTAGATGTCTCATATATCTCTGTGTAAAGATGTGACGGCATGAACGCACATACATACACACACACGTTGACATGTATACTCACACACATACATAGACACATGGATGTACACACACACACAAACACACACACACTGAGTCATGGCTGAAGTGTTAGTCTCACAGCAGGGGAGCTGTATGCTCTTTACTGCCAGCAGTTCTGTATTATCAAACTGTGTGTGTGTGTGTGTGTGTGTGTGTGTGTGTGTGTCCTTTCATGTATTTGTTTGTGTGTGAGCTTTCTGTCAACACTGCCTTTCTCTCCCCCCTTCTCTTCCGCTCTCTCTTTCTCTCCCTATATCTTTCTCTATTTGTTGGTTTGTTAATGTCTGTATTGCCTTGCAATCCAAAGGACAATTACAGCAGGTTAGCAAACACCAAACTACATAGATAAACATTCTGAATAAAGTGTCGCAGTATGACAGGTTTTGTGTGTCTGTGTGTTTTTGTGTGTGTATTTTATTGTGTATATGTGTTTGTCGTAGCAGGACTGTTGCTATTAAGTAAAAGGCCTTTTTGTTTTTACAAATTATGCACAGAATGTGTGGTAATTATTAGGTTGAATGTGCAAGATCTGTCGTTTGAAGTGTATGCAGTAGTTTTATAATTAAAAAAAAATCTTACCTTCTTTTTCTGGTTGTTTTGTCATGGTAGCACATAGTATTACAGTGAGAACATGCTTAGTGTGCACTTCAAAGCTTTGGCTAATAGCTCTTGATTGACATACAATTATTCCTGTGACAGCTTGTAGCTTTAGCCTGACCTGCAAACATGATCGTTTTAAAGTAGAGAGGAGGAGAGATGATATCAGCATGGGAAAAGTGACGTAGCTGAAGGTGACAATCTGAAGTTAATTGAAAAAGGAGAGAGATAGAGACATTTATTTTCCCTCAGATCATACATACCCACAAATAAATTGTAAAGAAATTGAACATTGATAAACTCCCATATCCAGCTAGTGGAACAACACTGTGAATCTAACCCGTTTTCATTTTCCCTTTTTTTAAAAGTTTGTTAATGTTTGCTTCCGACTATTCTTGTTTTCCCTCTTGCTATTTATTATAGATTTTTTAGCAGTTGCTTTGGCAATGTAAACAAATGTTTCAAATGCCAGCTAAATTGAAAATTGAGAAGACAGAGAAAGATAAAGAGAGAGGTAATTACAAAGAGAAGAGCTACATACAGCAGAATAAAAAATACCATTAGAGTACAGTATCTTTAACCTTCATCCATTCAGTAGAACTGAGCCTTGAGTGGGACTAAGATAATTGATTCAACCTAAGCTGTGTCTGGCCTTCCAACAGTCTCCTTCTTAACGGGTGGAGCTGTCAGAGTGTTTGGGATGAATTGGGTCCCCGTGGTCTGGTGCAGCTCCTGGTGAACGATCAACCAGCCGTGGTCAGGGCAACACACTCACATCACAGCGGATCAACACTGTTTTCATTCAGTGGTTTGTGTGAATGTGCGTTTTATCATCTCAGAGGCCAGTGTAGTAGGTGATTACTGATCGCTGCTTTCTGTCAGATCATTTGAGCAGTACTCAGGCAGATGACTTGTGTTTCTGTTTCCTACCCGGGTGAGGTCCATACTGCTGTCTACCAGTAGTCAGCGTTAGGAGGAAATAGTAATGAATGGAAGCAGATGTCATTCACCTGATCCCATTGGCATTCTATTTATCACATACAGAGACACAAACAAACAGCTTCATCACATCACTGACGTAAATTAGTTATGAGCTGAAGTATGTGTCAGTAAGATTAGGATAAACATTTGGTGGGAACGAGTGTGTGTGCTCCCTTTCAGATCTTGTCAGCACAATGTCTGGCCAGAAATGATGACTAGATGAAGGCCATATCACAAAGCATCAATTATCATCTATATCCATGACATCTACATAGGCCACAATCACTGCAGGGTCCTCACGGTGATCCTGTGTCCTCAACTTGATCCTCTATGTCCTCACTGTGATCCTCTGTGTCCTCACCTTGATCCTCTGTGTTCTTGCAGTGATCTTCTGTGTCCTCGCTGTGATCCTCTGTGTCCACACCTTGATCCTCTGTGTCCTCACTGTGATCCTCTGTGTCCTCACCATGATCCCCTGTGTCCTCACCATGATCCTGTGTGTCCTCACCTTGGTCCTCATTGTCCTCACCTTGATCCTCTTAGAGTCATCACTGTGATTCCCTCAGTGTTCTAACTGTAATCCCCTCAGTGAGTCCTAACCATGATCCCCTCAGTGAGTCCTAACTGTCAACCCCTCAGTGAGTCCTAACCATCATCCTCTCAGTGTCCTAACCGTCATCCCCTCAGTGTCCTAACCGTCATCCCCTCAGTGTCCTAACCGTCATCCCCTCAGTGAGTCCTAACCATGATCCCCTCAGTGAGTTCTAACTGTGATTCCCTCAGTGAGTCCTAACTGTCATCCCCTCAGTGAGTCCTAACTGTCATCCCCTCAGTGTCCTAACCATGATCCCCTCAGTGTCCTAACCGGTATTTCCTCAGTGAGTCCTAACCATGAAACCCTCAGTTAGTCCTCTGTCTTGATGTGCCCAGGGTTGGGTAGGTTACTTTTTAAATGTAATCCGTTACAGTTACAAGATACCTGTCCATATTTGTAATCAGTAACGTAACTTTTTGATTACTCAAACTCAGTAACGTAATCTGATTACTTTGAATTACTTTTAGATAACTTTAATATTAAGAGGCATTGGAAAACATATGATTGGGCTACATCTCCTCATGACTTCAGTCATTCCAATTAATCCAATAAACCTTGATCTTCCAGAATCTGACTTTTTATCTGAACATAACCCAAAATCTAATGGCTTAAGCCTGTTCTGTTATTTGGGTTTTATTCATGTTTTTAATTGCTTCAAAACATTGTTGAAAAATAAATGTAAATTACTCGAAAAGGGTATTGACATTGTTGTATAAAAAATAAGATATCTGTAGCTTTTCGCGCATAAACTAAATCTGCAGTAGTCTGATGATTTGCTCCACATTGTCAAAATGCTGCAGTAACCCCGGCACGCGAATGCACGTTTGCAATCGTGAACACCCGCATAGAAATAAGATTTACCCGCGCGAACGTAACCTGCGATTATTTTGGCCACCAGTGATGGATTTTCAAAACGCAAATGAAAGAAATAAACTGTGATTATAAGCCTGCACTCTTAGCTTAAAGTAAATGACGTAAGCAGCCAATGATAACCAATGAACACAATTTTCAGAGATGCAAAGCAAGCAGAATTACATGGCCTACCTGTATGGACGGAGTTGATGTGGCTGCGTCAAATGCAAATAAACATCCTCAAATGTCGTGGTAAAATCCATATAATGTTTTATCTTTAAGGCAGCGCCATGTTACAGCTATCTAACAAATAGTTGCTTAATCTATTAAACAATTCCTGTAAAAGTTATTCGGTGCAACTCGTCCTGGCTGTGTTGTTCGGTGCATTTGACAAATAAACCTTGAAACTTGAAAAAGATATTACACCAGGTAGGCTTATTGCCTATCATTGTTCTGAGAATTATGCGTCGAGTAGATAACTAAATAACATTTTATATGACTTGGCTAATATTATCGAATATATATCTTTTTCTCTCTGTTTTTACCAGCCATCCAACCAACCAAAACCGGAGAAATTTTAACTAGCGCTTCCTCCGTCACTAAACTGGTTATGCGCGTCATCCTTTGCGCGCATGATGATCAGGCTCACAACTGAGGCGCGTGTTTTGGTTCAAATAACGACGTTTTTATAACATTAAATAATAAACTCAAACATACAACTTGTCATAATTATTTTGCGCACCTATTCTTTTTCAATTGAAGTAATCCAAAAGTAATCATAATTTTGTTCAAAAGTATCTGTAATCTGATTACAATATTTTTGTTGGTAACGTAACGGATTACAGTTACTGTTTTTTTGTAATCCGTTACTCCCCAACTCTGGATGTGCCTTAGTCCTATTTGCCTCAGTGGGGGTACAGTATGTTTGATTACTGAGGGCCACATTACTGGGAACGAAGCTGTTCAGTGGGTGGGATGTTTTGGTCTTGATTGACCAGTACTGCCTGCCTTCTGCCAAAAGATCATTTTTGAAAAGGCGGTGACTGGAGTGGGAGGGGTCAGTGATGATCTTGCCTACATGCTTTTTATCTAGGTTGGTCAAATCCGGTGTGTTAGTGACCGGGAAATAAATAACAAGGGCAGCCATTTGAGTCCCCTGGCCACTGTGACCCACCACTTGTCTCCAGGGTCATCTAGTACTTCACAAGACATCTAGTTGAAAACACATAAGTGGAGGAAGTGGGAGAAAATACTGCTGTATTAAAATACTACATCTATCTTTCACTCACGTCTTGTCTTCATTATTCAGTTCCTCCGGTATCCTGGATTGAACATGTCTCTATCTCCGCTTCCTCCAATCCACTGCCATTTCCATGGATGAATATTCATGCCACGCTTTTATGGCAGAGTTGATTGAACAGAATCCAAAGGGGAAAATTGCGCTCTCCCAAAAGTTTATTTGGTGTGTAAAAGCTATTTCCGTGAGAAAAAAGATTTTGTTGAATCTACGCTCAGAAAGATGTTGCATACAGCTTGCTTCATTTTCAAGTTGATTTTTTTGTCAGTGTGAGTCAGTCAGTCAGCTGAGATGAGGACTGCAGTGAGCTGCGTGTTTGTGTTGCCTCTCACTCAACACAACCCATGTGTCAGATATGAACAGAGGGGGAACCGACACACACACACACACACACACACTTCATCCTCACACATACTCAGGAGGACGCAGCTGTCACTGACAGTGTTCCCTGGCAAATAGGTCAGTGTGTTTATGTGTTGGGCCTCTTTGAGACACGTGCTTTCATATGCTTGACCGTTTACGCTCACCTGGCAATTACAGAAACCGTCAGACGATACATTTTCTCTTCCTATGAGGACGGATGACTAGTTGTGGTCTATTGCAGCAAAGATGGAATTAGCAAAGCTACAGCCGGCTCAGAACCAAGCAGCAGGCATGGCCCTCAGCATGGCCTACAGCCGGCTCAGAACCAAGCAGCAGGCATGGCCCTCAGCATGGCCTACAGCCAGCTCAGAACCAAGCAGCCGCCATGGCCCTCGGCATGGCCCTCAGCATGGCCTACAGCCGGCTCAGAACCAAGCAGCAGGCATGGCCCTCAGCATGGCCTACAGCCGGCTCAGAACCAAGCAGCCGACATGGCCCTCAGCATGGCCTACAGCCGGCTCAGAACCAAGCAGCCAGCATGGCCCTCGGCATGGCCTACAGCTGGCTCAGAACCAAGCAGCAGGCATGGCCCTCAGCATGGCCTACAGCCGGCTCAGAACCAAGCAGCAGGCATGGCCCTCAGCATGGCCTACAGCCGGCTCAGAACCAAGCAGCCGGCATGGCCCTCGGCATGGCCCTCAGCATGGCCTACAGCCGGCTCAGAACCAAGCAGCAGGCATGGCCCTCAGCATGGCCTACAGCCGGCTCAGAACCAAGCAGCAGGCATGGCCCTCAGCATGGCCTACAGCCGCCTCAGAACCAAGCAGCAGGCATGGCCCTCAGCTGCACCTGTAGAACTAGCAGAAACAACATGCACACCTCTTTTCTTTGGTTGAGGGTCATTGGGAGATTGACTGCTTCTCTTCTTGTTTTTACTGCTTCTCTTCTCGTTTTATAATTTTAATGTTGTGGCCAAATGGTCAACATAATGACATACCCATACATACCCGGGATATGATACCCCACAAAATGTGCCACCAGGGGTCTCTTCACAGTCCCCAGATCAGGATCAAACTCACAGTAAAGCACGGTTTTGTCCTGAACCATGATCACGTGAACCCCCCTGCCATCCTCAATTATACAAACAAACAGCAAAATTACATTCAAAGTAAAAAAAACAAAAAAACAATGGCACAACAATGACTGTCAAGGGACACCTACAAAAACACACAGCCACAATCTAAGTACTTATGAGACTCTTCTGATTCGTCAGTGTATCAGTTATTTGTTGTTTTGTGTTTTCTGTGGCCCACAGGAAGACAAGCTTCTGCTTCCAAAGGAGCCAATTAGGATTCTAATAAACAGATAGACTGTAACAAATACACTGTGCCATAGACAAGCAGATAGTCTAGCAATGTAAGTTGTCCGATACGTCTCCTCCCTGTCCCTTGGTCCTTGGGGAATTTAAGAGAGAACATTGCAATGGAGGACAGCCAGTATTATTCAACACCTCTCCTTGAGTCCAGGGGGCGCTGTGCCATCATCACGCCTTACAGAGTGATGGGATCTACAGTGAAACAGAAGCCCTCTGAAGACTGACAGCCTCCATCACATGGAGCTACCCCCTTCAGCATCCTCCTCCCTGCCCGTCCACCTGCCCCCCCACCCGCCCTCGTACAATGTCTGCCTAGAGATTCACGACTGACAGGCTGCCATTGGGGAGGGGATGATGGGGGTGGGGGGGGGGACAGGGAGATGAGGAAAGGACAGGAAGATGAGAGGAGATGATGGAAGAGGAGAGGTGAGTCAGGGAGGAATGAAGGATGAGAGGGGATGATGGAAGAGGAGAGCTAGGGTGGATTGGAGCATGAGAAGGGATGATTCAAGAAGAAGATGAGAGGTAGGCAGGACTGGATGTAAGAGGGGATGATGGGA
>JACXGI010009485.1:14132-30102 GCA_016801175.1 Esox masquinongy
ACAATGACTGTGGGCTACGGGGGAGGTCTTGGGTGTGTCAGGACAATGGCTATGGGCTACGGGGGAGGTCTTGTGTGTATCAGGACAATGACTATGGTGACAGAATGTAGACCATTGTTCTGTTCGCATTCATAACAGTAAGTGGTATAATGTATATTAAGGACTGTGCTGTTTCAACCCTGAATGCTGATTGTCTAAAAGCCGTGGTATTTCAGACCGTGTACCTTAGATGTAAAAACAAACAGTTCATAATGGCAGTAAAGCCTATCAGCAGTCTGTGGGGTGTGTCCAATACACCCATGAGTATACTGTTCGATTAGAGCTTCCATTAACATGTCACAGACAGGTTTTTGGGATTGGAGACAAAATATCCAGGTCACTGGCCACTTGGTGGGAGCGCCGTTCAGAAACTCACTGTGAGCACTAGAGTCTTTGAGATGTCCTGTGCATCCTGATATTTTCAAACCTGTTTGATTACACTGACCCAAACCTGCAATGCTCTTCTGGTGTGAGATGTGCAACAACACATTTTGAAAATCTAGACCGGCAATAGCCAACAATGAGAGCTGGCTAGAGAGAAAGCCGGGGATATGATGTCATGGTAGTAAGTCATCGCCGTAATGTGTATAGATTGTGTAGACAAGTATCAAAGTGACATGCCGTTGAAGCGCTGAACAAGCAATGTTATTGCATTCAAAATGGTGGTGGTGGGGGTGGGGAGGGGGGCTAGGATGTCGTAACATTGCAAGTGCTTTTTCGTGTCTGCTTGTGTTTTGCAAATACATTTTTTCGGGACCTATTGACCGAAGCACTCGTTCGGAAGTTAAGATTGTAATTTAATCGGCTTTGGTTTGATAGACTACGTCCTGTCTGTTCTGTCACTGCACTTCTCTGCCTGCTAACATCTGTTTAGGCTCCCGTCTCCTGGACGACTGGTTTTACCCTACCACTCGTCTGCAGGGTAATTTGCCATAGGACCCTTGCTGTCTCTATGGCGACATGATGCCAGAATGAGTAATCATTTCCTCCACCTGATTTAAACCATTTCCATGGTATCGTACCTTCCGTGCAGGCCTCGGCGTTGGTCTGCTGCGGTGTATCTGTTTTTTTTTTTTCTCCTTGCCTGGACTGCGGAGCTGTCCGCCCCTGTCTCCCGCTGTGTCTTCACAGACCTGCCGACGGACTGGTTCCTTCCATTAGCATCCATCAGACTGTTCCCTCGGGGCTTCTGCGTACATTATATGAATAGAAGCCTCTCACCTCTGAGCCGGGGTGTTATCAGTTGTATCTGTTGGCTTCTTCTAGGAATGATGTTGCTGAGCACTTAGTAAGAGTGTGGTGATTGCAATGCCAGGGTTGTGGGTTCAATTCCCACAGTGGACTTCTAATATAATAATTATGAATATAGTAATTATGAAAATGGATGCACTAACTTAGCAAGTTGCTTTGGATAGGAGTGCCTGCTAAAGGACTTTAAAAACCTGACTTACAGTAGTCGTATTCTTATCCTATAACTGTTTTGGATTTCTGGGGATGTACATTTAAATCCCAGCCCTGGTCAGTCCTTAGCAATTCCGCAATGCAAGATGCCAGCCCTGTGATGTTTGCTGACTTCTGTAGTTCCAAAAGCCTAGGATTTATGTATCCGAATGTCCAGAGTCTACTCCGTAGCTGAACGAGCCAAGAGCAGTACCTTGTACATCATCCATTTAAGGCCATCTCCGAAACTACCTCAAACCAGAGGCTTTCATTGCTCGTTATTTATTTCTGCCCTTAGTGAATGCATTGCTCTTTATCACTCCTGAGAGTTTGTTTCAGTAGGTGTCTTCAACTGGGATGTTCTTAACGGACCAAAATCTGAGCAGCAAAAAATGTCATTATCCTCAATTGTTCCACTCTTACGACTAAGCCATTTTCATACCATCATCACTGATACACCTACTGTACCAGGTACACCACTGCAGTCTTTTGCGAAGACTTTAGTGTTTTGCTCTAGTTTTGCATGAGTCTGATTGTTCATCTCTCTTATTGGGCTTCCTATTAGTTTGAAACAACTGTTAAAGATGGTGAACTTGCAGGCTTTTCAACATGATCTGGCATTTGTGCCCCGGCTCAGAATTGACTTAATCCTGGCTGTATTTTAAATACTATTCTCTTACAGTTCTTGAGCGACACTCCAGAAAGTCTTTCTTGAAACCCTCCTAAGCCCCTGGTTTAGATCTGAATTGTTTCAGCTATCTAGCATCAAGACCTGCTCTGGCACTTAGCCTTGGCCTCCATAAACCCTGATGAGCACCACTTCAGGGAATCAAGACGTCAGTGCCATCATGCAGTCAGAAAAATAAAGGCAGGATTTTACAAACATGGTCTGGCCACCAGAGGTTCTGATATTAAAACGTTTAATAATCTCAGCCGCCTACAGCACTTTAATATCCATTATTTCTGAGACTGTCTGTCTCTTATTATCTCCGTCCTATCACCTGCCTGTTAAAACTCTCATTACAAACAGCTGTAATCCCACAGGATTAGAAATATGCTACTGTCCTTCCTCTTACCAAAGGGGGCAACAAGATAAGTTGTGTTAATGCTTAGTTAACAAATAGTTAACCCCCATCTTGAGTTCCATAGTTTTAAGTACAAAACTGCTGGTCATCATGTGTAGTTGTATTTGATTCACATAGTATGTGTGTGTTTGTGTGCATGTGTGTTTGTGGTGTGTTTGTGGTGTGTGTGTGTTTGTGTGTGTGTCTGTATGTGTGTTATAGATAATAATTCATATAGTTGGTGTTGTGCCTTCAGGCTTCACTGAACAGCCGAGACTTAAACATCTTTCCCTTGCTAATACATTCATGGATAATGTTCTAACTTGCTGGAAATAATATTAAGATGTATGATTTGTTTATCAACAACCATTAGTTGGCCAGAAAAGGGCAGTTATTAAAGAATATACCTTCGATCTAGTTGTAGACATTTAACAATGGGCTTTAATATCCAAAACATTTTAAGTGTTATACTCAACTACTGTTGAAATGGTTCTGTGGGACAGATTGAAATGGTTCTGTGGGACAGATTGAAATGATTCTGTGGGGAGGATTGAAATGGTTCTGTGGGGAGGTTTGAAATGTTCTGTGGGAAGGATTGAAATGGTTCTGTGGGACAATTTGAAATGGTTCTGTGGGAAGGATTTAAATGGCTCTGTGGGACAGATTGAAATGGTTCTGTGGGAAGGATTTAAATGGCTCTGTGGAACAGATTGAAATGGTTCTGTGGGAAGGATTGAAATGTTCTGTGGGAAGAATTGAAATGGTTCTGTTGGACAAATTGAAATGGTTCTGTGGGACAGATTGGAATGAATGGATCCTGCCCACAGGCCAGGAAAGGAACAGCAGATGTATTTTTGCTCAAAGATTTGATCTACCAGCCTTTTCTGACACCGTAACCACTAGGCTTCCCACCTTGCCGCCCAAAACAAAGTGGTGGTACAACGGCTGGTTTGGAGGCCTCTGAGGCTAATGATGAAACATCTCTGCTTCCATTTTGGCTACACCAACATTTAACTGGCCTCAGGCTGCAGGGGAAACTCTCTGTTCAGGTCTGCTGACCACTGTGTCTGTCATTCCTTGAGCCAGGACATCCTTACCTTTACTATTAAAGTAAGGTTACAAGTTCTTCCAACAGAAAATAATCCGGCATTCTGGTTCCCTGCTAATCAGGATTGTCTGCGTGGGTGCATATGTCATAGATCATGATTACCTGCTTCAGTGGCTCCAGGCTTCACTGCTCAGCCGTGACATAAAACCCTGCTCCTCACTTATATATTCATAAATAACTTCACTGATGAGCTGGGAATAATATTTGGAATAGATATGTTTACATCCCATGAGTCAGGAGAATTGAATTATCACTCAGTGAGTGATTGTTGTTTAGTTTGTTTGTTCCAGATGCAACATTCGGATTTTGCATTTGAATATTCAACAAAGGACAACTCAGCATATCTGTATATTTACCTGTATAAATATATATCTTATTAACTCCTCTCCCAACATATTTTCTTTTAATTTCCCATTTCAAACACATCCTTTATTTGGTACGATACGGAATCCATATTTCAAATTGTTTACGGTGTGTCTGGTGTACGTCAGATATGAGAAAATCAGAAATGTCGAGCGAGGAAAAGAGGGAGAGAGATGGGGTAAGGGTGACAGGAGATAAAGGAAAGCCTTAGGGAGAGAATGAGTGATTGAGAGAATGAGAGACAGAGGTTGAATTCCGTTAATCCTAATGAGAGTCTCTTTCACTCGCTCAGGTGATTTTATTAAGATCTGACAGACACTGCAGGTTATTCAAGTGAACACCTGATGGATATCAAGTTATTTAATTACAAGGAATGCATCAGACCTGTCACTATTTGCTCAGCATGTCATTCTCACAGACGTGTAACCGCTAATACAGGCACTTGTTTTATGACATCTGGACTACTGGACCACTGTAAGACTTGGTAGGCCTCCCTGCCTGCGCCACAAACCCCCAAGATGGCCGCAGCCTGCCTGGTGCTCAACCTTTCCAAGGCAGTCCGCTTCTCTGCTCACTCCACTGGCTTCCAAGTGAAGCTCGCATCCTCAACACGGCCGTGGTGCATGACTATGGAGCAGCAAGGGGACCTTCCATTCCCGACCTCCAGCCAATGACCAGACCCCACATCCCAACCAGATGTCTTCATTGTGCCACCTCTGGTCTCTTGACCATCCCACCCCTACAGGAAGGCAGCTCCCCCTCAGCCCGGTCAGATGGCACCTCGATGGTGGAACCCGCTTCCTGTGATACTAGGACAGCGGAGTCCCTGGCCATCTTCTAAAAAGTTTTGTAGCCATACTATTGTACTATTTGTAGCAATACTGGTGCATTTTGGGCAATTTCAGCTTGTCAAGTGTACAGCAATGTAGCTGGCAGGCGAGTTAAAGCAAGGATGGAGGGCATAGCGACACAAGCTTCACTTGCCATTCATTGGAATCGGAACAGACTTTGCGCTGGTGTGCATTGCCTCCTCTGGGCTGTTTTGGGATTTCCCAGAGTGAACTTTGCAACTGAAGTTGACTTCTCTCGTTCACTCTGACTGTTAGAATTCAACCAGACATTGTGTGTGTGTGACAGAGAGAGAACAAGAGAGAGGGAGTGAGAGGGGATGGCAGACAGCACAGTGAGTTTGTGTGAAGGTGGTTTAGTTAGTGTAATTAAGGATTTGTGAGGTTTTATGCGGTTTGAGTGTCCAGGCCCAGTGCTTACATAAGGGAGTGATGTTCAATGCATTGGAAGTGAGAGTTACAGCCACAGTCCAATAGAGGCACTCTGAGAAACAGCACCATGCCTAGGTGATCACTGCCCCCTGCTGGACGGAGGAACACATCACTGGCTTAAAATGCGGTGGCTTCCCAAACAGATTATGCCATGGACTTGGATAGACCTCTCATTTCTGCATTTGCATCTATGACACCATTGACGGAATCTCTATGTTCTTTTTCACAACTGTGATTATTTTGTTGTTCCCTCTTGTTGAGATGGATCACCCAACAAATTTGGAAATCCTGCTCAGTGGACTACTTTGGAAGTTAAAGCCTTCAATGGCAATCTCCATGCTAAAATGATACATCCTAGTTGAGCTCTCTATTGATCTCGAGGGATTAAGCCAAGTCCTGGAGTCAAACATATACTTTAATTTAGCCTGTTTTTCAATACATGCCATGGCTCATATCTGTCTTTACCATGGTACGTGCCATGCCTCTTAGTATTTTTTATAAATCCCTGTACTGCATAATGTTACAGAGTGTTTAGCATTTATTTTCAGCAGAGTGTTTGTAATTGTTTGAATTTTCTCAGTTTTATCTCTATTACTTTTTCTCTTTCCAATAAGGTTTCCATCATGTTTTAGACTGAATACAGACTGATTACAGGATGTTGTTGTATCAAAACGGGAAGTAATACCTGACTTTAGTGCGGGATGGATAACAAAGTGGCTTACTCTCTTAAACGTCCCAGAAGTTCATAATGTCCCTCATGCGTTCTTCCCGTGTTCCTCGTTAGCTCAAGCGCTCCTCATTTGCGCTTCGCATTGCGTGTGTAGTGTTCTGATGCTGTGTTCCCTGTGCGCTGTGCTCTCTCTGCTGGTTTCCGCCCGTGCCTCTACAGCTGCTGGACGCCAGGAGAACCAAGGTTTGTCCCTATGTTTGCAACCGCTGGCCGAGCGGCCGTGTGTGTGCACAACATAGAGCCGTCTCCAGTGTGGCGTGGTTGTGTAGTGCCCCCCAGTGACCCCGGAGAAGTGACCCCAGCCCCCCTCTCCACACACACCCGTACCCGTGCACATGATCCCTATTCCCAAACTGGTGCGTTACTTTTGACCAGGGCTTGTGGGCTCGGTTCAAGGGTCACGCACTTACATGCCTGTATTGGAGATAGGATGCCATTGTTTTTATGTGCACCTAGTTTGACCCCAATACACACGCCAGAACGTAGTGCTGTTGTGAACCTCTGACCCTGTCCTCTCCCTCACACACCTTGTCAGGTAGCGTGTGGTTTGTTCAGCCTGTCCCTTCTATTGCCCAAGCACACCGCCGGTCCTCCCTTTGGTTCCCCTACACCCTCCAGACCGGGTGGGGTTCTCATATGGGGCGTGCCAGCTCCTCCCACTGTGACCCTTTGGTATCTGCTCCCTGAACGCAACCCACCAGGCTAGGTTCCAATGTTCATAGCAGCGTAGCGCTGAAAATGCATGCCCCATTCAGTGGGAAGTTAGTATGGATAATGGAACAGTCTGGTGTTCCCTTCTCCCACACACTACAGTGGCTGGAGGATGCACCACTTTATTACTCCTAAAGTAATCTCCCGCTTTACCTCCACCAATTCATCCTCAGTCTAAACTGGGAGCGTTGCTGTTCCCAGGCGCGTGCACACACACACACACACACACACACAACACACACATCCTCTCTTCCACACAACATATGGATGGGCCTGGGTGCTGGGTCTAGTGTTTGTGGTCGGTCTCCAGCTGCCAATGGTACCACTGTTCACCGCTCTCTACAT
Source organism: Esox masquinongy (assembly GCA_016801175.1). Taxonomy (NCBI): domain Eukaryota; kingdom Metazoa; phylum Chordata; class Actinopteri; order Esociformes; family Esocidae; genus Esox; species Esox masquinongy. The sequence continues at coordinate 21,213 of JACXGI010009485.1, forward strand.
GGACCTCTGCTGCCCCCCATTCAGACTACACGGACAGCAACCGCTCTACCAGTAATGACAGTGTCAACAGGGCTCGAGCAATCTTACCTGCTGTTGAACTCAACTGTCAAACCTTGTAAACTTGACATGATATTCTATGTCTTTTAATGTGATATGAAGGGAATAGGGCAACACATTATCCGGATTCTGGTGGACTGGGTTTAAAATGTGTTTCTTTAAATATCTGCTGTTGAAGCCTCGAGAGAGAATGCTAAAGATTACATCACTGGTTAGAAGAGTGATACATAGTAATATACATCTCTAGACATCCACATTATACATTACTCACTCTAAAAATAGTCACACAAGTTGGAAAGCAATGAGCAGTCTAGTCGATAATGGACAGTGGAACTTGTTTCTTCTCTTACCCTTTCAACTCATACTCTTTCATGCTGCCATACTTTTGGTATACTTGCATTCTTTCATTTAGTCTTTCATAGTAAGGTAAGTCTTCAGATCCCTCATTTTTTTGGTAAGTAAATGTATCTTCCTTAGATTAAATAGATTACAGTGTGTGTTTGTGAATTTGTGTGTGTGTGTTTTCTATACAATACACATGTCCATTCTGCAGAGCCTTCCAGAGGCCCCCAAACCCCCCCCCCCATTGTGGTGTATTTACTTGTAGGAGATTGTGTGTTTATGTGAGTTTGCTATTAAGTCCCTTAGATCCTGATAGATTAAGACTTTGTGTGTGTGTGTGTGTGCGTGCGTGTGTGTTTGTGTGTGGGTTCACGTGTGTGTGTGGATTCACATGTGTGTGTGTGTGTGTGTGTGTGTGTGTGGGGGGTGTTCACGTGTGCGTGTGTGGGTTCACGTGTGTATGACCTCCTCAGCACCTGCAGCTGACCATCCAGGCCTTGCAGGACGAGCTGCGGACCCAGAGGGACCTGAACCACCTGCTGCAGCAGGAGAACGGTGGACGCTCCGGGGAACACTACACCAACATCGAGCTGACCGAGGAAAACTTCCGACGGCTGCAGGCCGAGCATGACCGCCAGGCAATTATTCACCCCAGATATCATTAAATGCACGACGTTGTCATTGGTTCCGAGTTATTATGGGATGTACAACGATGACGTCTGATCATGTCCAAAACATGTTAATGGGACCCCTGGATTTCTCACGACCTGGAATTTCCAGAATTTCATTATCCTTATGACAGCACGGTTTACGCTTCTTTAAGCTGAAATCACACGACAGACGAACGTCAACGACGTCGTTATTGCGCACGTAATTTTGAAGTGGTCAATTCAGATTAGGCGCGCAACTACTGCAAACGTTGTTCTTCGTTTGTTTAGCTATATTGACACCTTGCTAGAAACTTGGAATTCATGGCGAAAAGTATTTATCATGCGTAAATGAGTTATCTACTATTTGTAATACAAATATAACTTGATGATTAGTTAGCTGTCAACAGGGGTAATATCAGCTAAATTGTCTTCAATTTAATAATTTAACAGCTCAGCTACAGCCTATTGTACTGATTGGATTTACACACGATTTATATGTTTTACTTGAAAAGGCTACTAGGATCAAGTTAGCAAGCTGATTCATGCACAGAGACTAGCTCAAATTTACTACGATATGCAACCAAAAGTAAATACTCACGAGATAATCGGGCGAGTCATGGATAAACTGCACACCAAGCTATTTGCTTCCTTGGTCACACACACAGTATTTTCTGTGTGATGGATCTGCTCATTTGAGCAGAGTTGCGCGAGAAAATAGACTTGGTTTTTAATTTAAAGCACTGTGACGCCGTTGAGGTGTTGACGCTCACGGCCGTCCGTACTCTTTCAAAAATTCCCATGCATTCTATCTGCAGCGTATACGCAAGCATACGCAAATGCGCAAGGCCGCGTGAAATGGCCGTTAATTTTCGATGCCTTGTGTCACGGCAGGCCAAAGAGCTGTTCCTCCTAAGGAAGACCCTGGAGGAGATGGAACTGCGGATCGAGACCCAGAAGCAGACCTTGGGCGCCAGGGACGAGTCCATCAAGAAGCTACTTGAGATGCTCCAGAGCAAAGGTCTGCCTGGGGGTCCGGGGAGGGTCAACGAGGAGGAGGAGCAGGAGAGGGCCAGGCGCATCGCTGAGGCAGAGGCACAGCTGGGACACTTGGAGGTCATCTTGGACCAGAAGGAGAAGGAGAACATCCACCTCCGAGAGGTACCAAACTGTATAAGTGCTTCCCAAATGGCAACTTATTCCATATAACACTCTGTGTTAGGCTGAAGCTTGATCAGAGTAGTTGGATATGCATGTCTGCACATATAGTACTTAAGAACCCCAACTATATAGCTAATTACTTTGGCCACGCAGTGGACCCTGACTGTTCGGCCAAGCTTCTACTGTAGACACTGGTCCGCCCTGTGTCTGAGGGATTATTGATTGCACTTATTCATGTCCTTTATTCGCAACCATTTTTAAAGCAGACATGTTGTGAATGCCTGCAGGAAATCACAAGGTTATTTTCTCAGCCACACTGTATGTCCGTCAACACTAGAGGGCACTGCTGGTCTTCTCCCTGTCTACCCATTTTGCTTAGACTGTAGTGAGACAAGCACCAGTCTGTGCATGGAATTATTTCCAGCGGAGGTGGATATAATATGTACAACGTCAATCTAGAGGAGATAAATATAACTTACTTCAATGCTAGTGTTTAACCTGGTTGAGAAGTCACTGTCATCCATGAAAAGACTGAAAGGTTGTGCTGTATTTTTGCAGGGATGCTTTGGAGAGATTGCCCCGTGCGTTCTGATTTATTACGATCTAAAACGCTGCGCCGACTTCAGATCAGCACTTTTATTCGGGAAAATACTTGAAGAATGCTGTACTGGCTCATTGCACTAGGTCCTATGAGAGGTGAAATTTCATGCTTGTTTTGTCCATTTCATATCAACTGGTGTTCTCCCAGGAACTGCACAGAAGAAACCAGATGCACCAGGACCCTGGCAAAACCAAAGCCCTGCAAACGATCATCGAGATGAAGGTAAGAACCATGGGGTCGTTCTGTGGTCGTTCATGCCATTACGACTGGCGACCCGTGCTGAGATGATGAAACTTAGAGTGAGAACAAACCCTAGATTCAACAAACAAAATAAATCCCTAGGCTGCCAATCATTTTAGTTAGGGGGGATTTCAGATTTTCTAATTATGTTCTCCTGATTCCTGGAATCTTCTAACAGGGATTTTGGGAAACCAGTGAATTTATTCAAAGTTCTTGGAATGTTCCCATCGTACTTTATGAGACTAGCCTGTCTGTAGGAGTTACATAACATGCAAAAGTTATAAAAAATAAATTTGAATCACTAAGTGAAGCCCCACGTAGCGTCAGCCTGTTGCTGTGGAGCGGTGATATCATTCTCTAAATAAAAAGCATGATCTCACCGCCCTCCAGCATGCCACTCTCCCACACCGAGGACTGTACCTCAGAGCTGGACTGGTGCTGAGCAAATCCCCAGCATCCCCTAGCACGGTCATGTGACTGACTTTCCTTTAGCACGGTCATGTGACAGGCTGGTTCCTGGGGGGCTTTGGATTTGCATATAGGGCAGAACCTGCCCACTTCCATCCTTGGTGGAGGAACCCCCTGCTCCTTTCTTCAGAGCCTTGTTGATGCTGATGTTAGCATGAGCAATGATTTTCTCCCTTCAGCTCATCCTCTCTCTCTCTTTTTTTTCTGTCTCTCAGTCTCTTTCTGTCTCTATCTTCTCACCCTTCCTCACTCCTGACACACCGGAGAGAGCACAGAGCCTGTCCTCTGCTACCATGGAAACAGGTGTGGTTCTTTATGACAGCGAGGAGAACACTGGGAGGAGAGAGATAGGGATAGAGAGAGACAGGAAGAGAGAAAGAGAGAGACGGGACAGAAAGAGAGACAGAGAGAGATAATAACATCCCCTGCTGGATCAGCTTGATCTACAGGAGCAGTGAAATCATTGGAATGGCACTGCATCTCTGAACCGGGGATCTACGGTATGTTGTTGTCGTCTAGTATCTCTCTGTAGTAACTAGCTAGCATCTGGCCTCAGTTTGAAGATAGCTATGTATTGACACGGCACATGGCCATGATAACAGTGTTCACATGTTCAAGTTTACCCGTTAGACGCAGAAACATCTGTTGTTGTTTTGAGTCATCCTAGCTAGGTCCTAGCTCTTCTCTGGGTGCTGAATGACCCCGGCTAAAGGTCCGGTTAAAGTTGACAAGTTCAGAACAAGTTGAGGGACGTGAGGAGCAGAGTAGGAGAGAGAGGAAAGAGTGAAACAAGGTTCTTGCGCTGTGCCGTGCAAAGAGTATTGCATGTGAGGTGGACCATGAATAATCTTAAGGACGCTGTATTATTTATTTAAAAACTCTACGAAGCAAAAGCTACATACACGGAGTTGCAGTCGCAGTCTAGAGAATGACTCTTGCCTTGATGTTTGAGCGACTACAGAACAGCGCTGCTCTTCTTCCTGCTTCCTCTCCGGGTGTTTGTCTCTGGGCTGGTCCCTCTTCCAGGCTCCATGAGATGTGTGCTGCTCAGTATTTCCAAATGGTGATTAATCCACTGAGAGGCTGTGAGGAAGCGGGATCGGTTGCAGGCGGAGGAGGAGGCTTTACCTCAACACTGCAGTGGCCCTCCTCCTCACTGCTTCCAGGGGCTCCTTCTATCGCTGTCGCCTTCCTTCACCTTTTCTCTTTCACTCTTTCTTTCAGCCCTCTCTCCCAACTCTTTTCTCTTATGTGATTTTAACATTTCTACTTCCGATTGCAGGTGCTTTGTGTTTCGTCCTTTGGAAATGTTCCACCGCTCGACTGTGATTGTGTCTCCGCCTCCGATGTGTGTTATAGCTGATGTGTTTTGCGTGTCGTCTAGGACACCAAGATAGCGTCCCTGGAGCGCAACATCAGGGACCTGGAGGATGAGATCCAGATGCTGAAGGCTAATGGCTTGCTGAACACTGAGGACAGAGAGGAGGAGATCAAACAGATGGAGGTCTACAAGAACCACTCCAAGTTTATGAAGACCAAGGTACACACACACACACACACACAAGCACACCCGAGCACAGCAGAACGTGGACACTTCTCTGTGGTCGCGTACGCCCGCATGTACAAACACAGAAACACACACACACACACACACAAGCACACCCGAGCACAGCAGAACGTGGACACATCTCTGTGGTCGCGTACGCCCGCATGTACAAACACAGAAACACACATACACACATGAATGTTTGTACTGGAGCACAGTGTCTTATGCCAAACAAAATCACTCACATAATGTAGGTTTCGCTGTGCAGTTTCAACGTGAACAGAACAGAGCTGGCTGTCTGGCTGACAGTAAAGAAGCAAGCTTTAGCATTAAATGAAACAGTTTCATCAGGAAAGTGCTTCGCTGGCAGCTGTCTGACTAGGAGATGCTTACTCTGGGTTTTCTTACTGTATACAGTATGTAGGAGAGAGCAGAGGAAGACAATATAGAATACCATTCATTTGTTATTCAAAGCTTTCATCAATACGTTTTCATCCATCTAGCGTAATTGATTGTGTAATATTACCATTAAAAACCACTTCAACCTCCTCTGGTTCCATTTAATTTCCTCATCAGCCACTTCGTATCCAGTTGATCCAGTTTGACTTTGTTTATTCATGTTATACTTTGAGTCTGTCTGGTGTCCCTCTGTTTATCTATTGTCTCTCTGCATGTCTGTCTGTCCCTCTAGTTCTCCGTCTGTCTGTCAGTCCATTCTTATGCTCATCCGTCTGTCCATCAGCTAGTCTGTCCGTCTGTGTCTCTGTCTGTTATGTGTGACCCTGTCGGTTAGCGTATTGTCTCCAGGGTTGCTGGCTGGCCTGTCTGTGCTGTGTGACCCTGTCGGTTAGCGTATCGTCTCCAGGGTTGCTGGCTGGCCTGTCTGTGGTGTGTGACCCTGTCGGTTAGCGTATCGTCTCCAGGGTTGCTGGCTGGCCTGTCTGTAGCATTCAGTCTGTGTGTCCTCATCCGTCTCCACATTACCCGTGTGAGGCTGAAAACCGCGGGAGGTTTTTATTGTCTTATTTTTAGACCATTATTCATCAGTCATAGATGTGCTGATGTATAATACATGATCAATGCAGGAGAGTCAGTCCCACATGCATATTTAATGAGAGTGCCAAGCAACGCAGTGGATGAAGACGATCTGCTGGCCACCCACACACACCTGATAGCAGTGTTGGGGGTACAAGTAGTCAGACTACAAGGTAACGAGTAACGCAATGTACGTTAGTTATTTAAGTAATCCCTTACTAGTAATGTTTTCAAATAAATAACGCGTTACTCAGTTTGCCTCAGGGCAACCTACGTAGCTTTATGTAGCGTTTCTTTTCTCTAGTAGCAAGTGGCAACAAAGGACGCAAAGATTTGTTGCCACTTGCTTCTCCTGCTAAAGGGCATGAGAGCTACACGTACCAAAGCCGCTTGCCCGGCTCCCATTCATTACAAATCGATATGTAGCGTTGACTAGCTATTTGTGCAGCGGAAGGCTGAGCTTGGGTGAGCTTCGCTATTCAGGGTTGAAGCAGTTTACTATTACAACTACATCATTATTACCCGCACATATAACCAATCTTTGAGGTTGCTGTTATGTTTTGCCTGTTGGACAACCAAAGTTCAATCCAAATCATCCTCTGTCGGACAGCCAAAGTTGATCCCAAATCATCCTCCATTATTTCCAGGCAAATGAATGTTCAGTCCGAATGAACACGTAGCTGCCCCTTAAGAGCTGTATTAACAACAAATGATTGCAGAGGGCACTTAAATGAAATGCATAGGGCAGCTAGGCTTGTTTGGGATTCACAAGAGTACACATTCCGCTAATAAAGGCTCTGTTGCCCACATTGTATTTGTATATGGGAGGTGTTAATAGTGGTTAAACAGTGGTGATTCCAACATATAAGCAGAGAAGCATTTTCTTTTGTCAACTATACCTCATAGTAAATTAACATCTAAATGCATGTTTCTACGATGTGTGTTAGTACGATTTTTCTGAATAATTTCAAAACAGATTTAGTAAGTATCCACCTCTGAATAAATTAATGAAACATTAATGGATTATGCACATTATTGCAGAGATTTCAAAATGCACTGTGCCTAACGTTTTCTTTTTGAAAAGGTATGTTTGTCAGTGTAAAAGGCTACCGCTGTTATTTTTGTTCTTCTTTGTTCACTGCAATGGGTTTATCTGGTAATGAACTCTGTGTATACAGCTCCGGAAAAAATTAAGAGACCACTGCACCTTTTTCTTTCCTTTCCAAAAAAGCTGAAAAGGAAAGTTTTGAGTAAGGAACAGAAACCAATTTGCAGTGGTCTCTTAATTTTAACCCTTCTGTTCCTCACTCAAAACCTTCCTTTTTGATTTTTTTGGAAAGGAAAGAAAAAGGTGCAGTGGTCTCTTAATTTTTTCGGAGCTGTATAGGCTGTTTAATAAGCCTGGCCTGAAAATGTGGAGGCACTTGCAATACAAAATCATTTTTTGATTTAAGAGGTTCTTGATCAAAGAACAAAATGCAAATATTCTTTTTCAGTATGGTTTATGATTACTTGAGATAATAGTATTGGTCACTATTACTGTATAATGATTGATGAGATGATTGATAATGTTATATGCTGGTGACTGACACTGACTGTGCAATACCTGACTATGTCATAATATGATATCCCTTTAAATGTGTTCCTTTCGGCCCATAAGTGACCAACACGTGAATATAGAATCAAACGACCTATCTAAAAGTAAATGCTTAGTAACTTAACACCTTACGTAGTAGAAATGTGACTACTACTGTAATTTGTTACTTTTAAAAGTATTCCCAACGCTGCCTGATACACACACACACACACACCGGCCATAATCATATCGGTTAGCCATCTCTGATACACAGCATAGTTAGTCGTGGTATTCTTTGTTATGTGTGTCTGCGACAGATTGACCAGCTGAAACAGGAGCTATCTAAAAAGGAATCTGAGCTGCTGGCCCTGCAGACGAAGCTGGAGACGCTGAACAACCAGAACTCAGACTGCAAACAGCACATAGAGGTGCTCAAAGAGTCCCTCACTGCCAAGGAGCAGCGTGCAGCTATCCTGCAGACAGAGGTAGCTACTATACAGTGACACACACACACACACACACACACACACACACACACGTTTTACATCAGTGAATATTGCCTCTTACTTTTCTGACCAGTCAAAATGAACATTCACTTGTAGTTATGGTTAATGTTGTATAAAGGGCTTTGTGAGAAATTAGATTTCACCAGTGCAATATTTTGTTGACATTTAAAGTGTGATCTCGCCCCGTCCCAGGTGGACGCCCTGCGCTTGCGTCTGGAGGAGAAGGAGTCCTTCCTGAACAAGAAGACCAAGCAGCTTCAGGACCTGACAGAGGAGAAGGGCACGCTGGCCGGGGAGATCCGGGACATGAAGGACATGCTGGAGGTCAAGGAGAGGAAGATCAATGTCCTGCAGAAGAAGGTAAGAGAGTAGGGGTTGCAGGGGTTTAAAGGGTTAAGGTCTGATGAGAGGTAGAATGCAGGTCTGAGACGGCTTACTGGCCTGTGTAAAGGGCCAAAGAAGCATCAGTGTTTACACGTTTCCATCTGTAAATTGTTCTATAGTAATACTATCAACAAACTTTCATCAAACTACAGTGTCTGTTGATTAAGGAACTGATTACTTAGGTTTGTTTTTGGGTTAGGTTAGAAGAAGGTTTAGGGTAAGGGTTAAGGTTATGATTCCAATAAAGGTTAAAGTAAGCTCAGTAGATCGTAAGTTAAAATGTTACTGATAGTCATTGGATAATCTGTAGAGTATCTACCGAAACAC
>JACXGI010009486.1:0-30183 GCA_016801175.1 Esox masquinongy
CGCAAGGTCTCTAACATCCACCAGCTCCGTGATGTTGTCATGGAGGAGTGGAAGAGGACTCCAGTGGCAACCTGTGAAGCTCTGGTGAACTCCATGCCCAAGAGGGTTAAGGCAGTGCTGGAAAATAATGGTGGCCACACAAAATATTGACACTTTGGGCCCAATTTGGACATTTTCACTTAGGGGTGTACTCACTTTTCTTGCCAGCGGTTTGGACATTAATGGCTGTGTGTTGAGTTATTTTGAGGGGACAGCAAATTTACACTGTCATACAAGCTGTACACTCACTACTTTACTTTGTAGCAAAGAGTCATTTCTTCAGTGTTGTCACATGAAAAGATATAATCAAATATTTGCAAAAATGTGAGGGGTGTACTCACTTTCGTAAGATACTGTATGTCACAAGAGTACTTCTCGAGCAACCCGTAGCACACCGCAGTTTTATCTGTGTTACAGTAAAAAAGGTGCACCACCCACATGCCGCAGCATCCAAAGTCCCCCAGAGCATGAGCCAAAACCACCACCGAACTACAAAAACACCAGTGTGCAACAAAAAAGCATGTTGCCTGTTCAGACTGGCAACATGCTGTCTGAACAGACTTCCTGAGATTACCAGCGGAATCTCAATGGGATTAATCCATAATTTTTATTCACAAATACACACATTCATACAGTGCTCATAAATTTGCATACCCTGGCAGAAATTGTGAAAGTTTGGCATTGATTTTGAAAATATGACTGATCATGCAAAAAAAACTGTCTTTTATTTAACAATAGTGATCATATGAAGCCATTTATTATCACATAGTTGTTTGGCTACTTTTTAAATCATTATGATAACAGAAATCACTCAAATGGCCTTGATCAAATATTTACACACATGGTCGAGTTGCCAGAAAGAAGCCTTTACTGCGCTAGTGCCACAAAAAAGCCCAGTTACAAAATGCCCGACAATAACTTGACACACCTCACAGCTTCTGGCACACTGTAATTTGGAGTGACGAGACCAAAATAGAGCTTAATAGTCACAACCATAAGCGTTATGTTTAGAGAGGGGTCAACAAGGCCTATTGTGAACAGAATACCATCCTCACTGTGAAGCATGGTTGTGGCTCACAGATGTTTTGGGGGTGTGTGAGCTCTAAAGGCACGGGGAATCTTGTGAAAATTGATGGCAAGATGAATGCAGCATGTTATCAGAAAATACTGGCAGACAATTTGCATTCTTCTGCACGAAAGCTGCACATGGGACGCTCTTGGACTTTCCAGCATGACAATGACCCTAAGCACAAGGCTAAGTTGGCCCTCCAGTGGTTACAGCAGAAAAAGGTGAAGGTTCTGGAGTGACCATCAGTCTCCTGACCTATATATCACTGAGCCACTCTGGGGAGATCTCAAACGTGCGGTTCATGCAAGACGACTAAAGACTTTGCATGACCTGGAGGCATTTTGCCAAGACGAATGGGCAGCTATACCCATAGAAATCGGGGCCTCATAGACAACTATTACAAAAGACTGCACGCTGTCATTGATGCTAAAGGGGGCAATACACAGTATTAAGAACTATGGGTACAGTATGTGGACTTTTGAACAGGGGTCAGTTCATTTTTTTCTTTGTTGCCTTTATTGAATATGAATCCCATAAGAAATAAAAGACGTGTTTTGCCTGCTCACTCATGTCAGAGTGTGTAGGCAGTTCCTGGATGACGAAGGCATTGATGCCATTGACTGGCCCTCACATTTCCCAGGCATGTATCCAATTGAGAACCTCTGGGACATCATGTATCAGAGAATCCAAGGCCGCCAAGTAGCGCCACACACTGTCCAGGAGTTCACTGATGCCTTGATCCAGGTCTGGGAGGAGATTACCCAGGACACCATCTGCCGTCTCATCAGGAGCATGCCCAGACATTGTCAGGAGCGCATACAGGCATGTGGGGGCCATACATACTACTCAGTCACAATACGAGTTGTAGTGATGAAATTCACACAAGTTGGAGCAGCCTGTGATTACTATTGTTTACTTTGATTTTCAGTGTGAGTTTGAATCCAGCCCTCATTTGGTTGGTGATTTTGGTTTCCATTGACCGTTGTTCCGTGATTTTGTTCTCAAATAACTACACAATGCACAGTAAAGATTTTAATCTTTAATATATTTCGTTCATTGAGACCCAGTGTGTGATTTAAGTGTTACCTTAATTTTTTTGAGCAGTGTATTTAGACAGCTGTGGATGAAAAACACAAAGACAAGGCAGCACGTGCAACAAAAACGACATCTATGACATTACATTATGCAATGACAGATACATGACACAGATGTACAAATGTTTTGTGTCATGATAGCTTTTCTACAATATTTTAAATAAGAAATAACTTGTCGTGTGTGCTGTTTTACATTGAAATATTTGATACTCCAGAACCTTAACTTCTCATGGTGGGGCAAAGTGGAAAAAGGCACTTTTTTTTGGAAAAAAGTGCCTAGATTAGCGAGTGCTAATGTTCTGAAAATTTTTTTAGACCTGGATAAATTTGCTTTCATTTAACAATCATTATACCTCACATGTAAAACAATGTACTTTGACAATAAAAAAGTGTTTTAAAAAAAAAAAAACATTCCACTTTTCCCATGCGCCTTTATCACTCCTAGTTGGAAATTATGGGTTCTTACTGAATATATTGTCACATGGCACAAATTGTGTACGGTTGTCTAGATTTTCATGGGGTGGGTCAACTCAACCAATAGTTCAACTTACCCCACTCTCCCCTATATTTTATTCATCAAGTGGGCAATTTCTAAAATAGTTATGGATTCTGTTTGTCAGAGCGTTGAGCACTGAGATAAAAACTTGTCATTGCAAGCCAAAAGTTTTAGTTTGTAGATTCTATAATAGCAGTTTTGAATGATATAAAAAAAAACTTTCCAATTTCAAAACAAAACCACAATTATTGATCTACCAACAAATTAAAATATTAAAATATTTAAGTTCAAGTACAAAAAAATAGTACAATACAATATACAGTGGATATAAAAAGTCTACACACCCCTGTTAAAATGCCAGGTTCTTGTGATGTAAAACAATGAAACAAAGATAAATCATGTCAGAACTTTTTCCACCTTTAATGTGACCTATAATGTGAACAATTCAATTGAAAAACAAACTGAAATCTTTGAGGGGGAAAAATAAAAAATGAAAAACTCACAATAACCTGGTTGCATAAGTGTGCACACCCTTAAACTAGTACTTTGTTGAAGCACCTTTTGATTTTATTACAGCACTCAGTCTTTTTGGGTAGGAGTCTATTAACATGGCACATCTTGACATGGCAATATTTGTCCACTCTTCTTTACAAAAGCACTCCAAATCTGTCAGATTGTGAGGACATCTCCTGTGCACAGCCCTCTTCAGATCACCCCACAGATGTTCAATTGGATTCAGATCTGGGCTCTGGCTGGCCCATTCCAAAACATTAATCTTCTTCTGGTGAAGCCATACTTTTGTAGATTTGGATGTGTGCTTTGGGTTGTTGTCGTGCTGAAAGGTAAACTTCATCTTCAGCTTTCTAACGGACGCCTGAAGGTTTTGTGCCAAAATTGCCTGGTATTTGGAACTGTTAATAATTCCCTCCACCCTGACTAAGGCTCCGGTTCCAGCTGAAGAAAAACAGCCCCAAAGCATGATGCTGCCACCACCATGCTTCACTGTGGGTATGGTGTTCTTTGGATGATGTGCAGTGTTGTTTTTGCGCCTAACATACCTTTTGGAATTATGGCCAAAAAGTTCAACCTTGGTTTCATCAGACCATAACACATTTTCCCACGTGTTTTGGGGCTTGATGTTTGTTTTTGCAAACTTGGATGTTTTTCTTTGTAAGAAAATGCTTCCGTCTTGCCAACCCTACCCCATAGCCCATTCATATGAAGAATACAGGAGATTGTTGTCACATGTAGCACACAGCCAGTACTTGCCAGAAATTCTTGCAGTTCCTTTAATGTTGCTGTAGGCCTCTTGGAAGCCTCCCTGACCAGTTTTCTTATCTTTTCATCAATTTTGGAGGGACGTCCAGTTCTTGGTAATGTCTCTGCTGTGCCATATTTTCTTCACTTGATGATGACTGTCTTCATTGTGTTCCATGGTATATCTAATACTGTGGAAATTCTTTTGTACCCTTCTCCTGACTGATATCTTTCAACAATGAGATCCCTCTCATGCTTTGGAAGCTCTCTGCGGACCATGGCTTTTGCTCTGAGATGCAACTAAGAAAATGTCAGGAAAATCCTACTAGAACAGCTGAACTTTATTTGTGATTAATCAGAGTCACTTTTTAATGATGGCAGTTGTGTAATGACTTCTATTTAACATGAGTTTGAATGTGACTGGTTAATTCTGAACACAGCCACATCCCCAGTTATAAGAGGGTGTGCAGACTTATGCAACCAGGTTATTGTAAGGTTTTTATTTTTTAGGTCACATTAAAAGTGGAAAAAGTTCTGACATGATTTATCTTTGTCTCATTCTTTTACATCACAAAAACCTGGCATTTTAACAGGGGTGTGTAGACTTTTTATATCCACTGTACCTATATTGAAAACATGCATCAACCAAACAGATGGAAACAAAAAAATAAAAAATAAACCAAAAGCTAGGTTAGGTCAAAGTTAGGATATGCAATATCGTAAGATATAAGTATATAGTCAATAGGTCATTAAATATCTTGAAGTACACTACATAAGAATAAACCATAATATATGGAATCAGTCAGGAGTTATGCTAAGGTAGTGGTGCCCTCCATATGTGAAAAAATGCCCCCACGTCTTCTCAAATTTGGCAAAGGAACACCTTATTGTACACCTGATTTTTTCTAATTTAACAAAGTGGAAGATATCTTTTATCCAGGAGGAGTGAGAGGGAGGAGCAGACTTGTATCTAAGAAGAATTAAGCATCTGGCCAAAAGGGTCACAAAGGCAATGAAGTCAGTTTTATATTTTGCGAGTCATAGAATGGGGGGATGGACACCATATAGTGTTGTGAGAGCAGTAAGTTCTATTGGAGTTTTAATGTTTTTAGGATATAGTGTCAAAGTTTTCAGACCAAAACTTATGCAAATGGGAGCATGACCAAAACATGTGAATATGAGTAGCAGGAGCCTGTTTACACCTGACACAAGTGGGATCAACATCTATGCAGATCTTAGACAGCCTGACCGTAGTTAAATGAGTATGGTGAAGGATTTTACACTGGATAAAGCCTTGCCTAGCTCAAACGGATGATGAGTGAACCCAGCACAAATCTATATCCCATGTCTCCACTGAGATTTCCTCTCCCAAGTCTTCGTCCCATAGGGCTTTAATATTATCCAACAATAATACAAGACCGAGAGCATGCCCTTCCCAGTATGCAAAGGAGATCTGTAAGTATCTGAAAAAAAATGCTGATTAGAGAGGGAAAACTTTTCAGAGTTGCTGGAAGGATGCAAATATATACACCAAAAATAAAGGTCTTTAAATATGTTGATACCAATGTCAGCCCATGAGGAGAATGCCTTATCAATTATACTGTAGAAGAACAAAAAACAGGGTTAGATTCAATTGGGTCTAAGGAGGAGGATGCCTGCAAACCAAAATGGCACCTGAATTGTTTCCAGATCTTCAGAGTTATATATTTTTTAATATTTTTAGAATAAGGAGATGAAGGGAAGTTGATGGGTGCGTGAATAAGAGCTGTTAATGAGGCCGTAACATAGGAGGCGTTCCCCACATGTATCCATGTGGGAGGGTAAGGCGACTTTTCTAAACAGATCCAATACTGTAGCATTCTAACTTTAGCAGCCCAATAGTACAACCAAAAATTTGGCAGAGCCAGCCCCCTGAGAGATTTCAGCCTCTGCAGTAAAGTCCTAATTATACTTGGGACTTTATTATTCCATATAAACACTGATTTTAACATAAATTTTGCAGATAAAAGATTAGGGTAGAAATAGTAATAGACACAGATAAAGATAGGACAGTTTTGGAAGGGTATTCATCTTCACAGAATTTACTCGTACTACAAGAGATAAAGGTAACAATGACCAATGCTAAAAATCCACATGTATGCAAGCCAATAAAGGGGTGAATTTGAATATAATCAGGTCATTAAATGAGTTTCAATTAAATTTGAGTTAACATTAAGTTTATAA
This sequence comes from Esox masquinongy, assembly GCA_016801175.1. Lineage (NCBI taxonomy): Eukaryota > Metazoa > Chordata > Actinopteri > Esociformes > Esocidae > Esox > Esox masquinongy. Next base: position 6,179 of record JACXGI010009486.1, read on the forward strand.
TCTGATATATGGCCAAAGAAACAAAACTTGTTGAGGCTAGCTGGTATGGACCAGACTGGATTTCTTATACTGGAGACATAGAAGAGAAACCTTCCGTTCAACGTCACTTTGGGTAACGCCTATTATGCGAGGGTCAGATCGGAGTGTGACAGCAAGCGGCTCAATAGCTATGGCAAACAAGAGGGGACTCAAAGGACAACCCTGTCGCGTGGAGCGATACAGACGGAAATGCTCAGAGTGGATGTTGTTGGTTCTGACTGAGGCTAGTGGAGAAGCGTAGAGCAATTTTACACAGGAAACATTTTTTTTGCCAAACCAAACTTCTCTAATGTATGAAAAAGAAGTCCCATTCAACCTGGTCAAAAGGCCTTCTCAGCATCTAGTGATATCAGTGCCTGTAATGTAGTTGAGGCGGAGGGGCTGTGTACTACATTAAATGCACGTCTCAGATTAAAGGAAGAGTGCCTATCAAGGATAAACCCTGTTTGGTCTGGAGAAATAATCGAAGGTAGAACAGTCTCTAAACGCATGGTTAAGAGCTGCACATCAACACAAATCAAACTTATAGCCCGGTAGCTTGCACAGAACAGGGGGTATTTTTTCTTTTTTGGGTAAGTGTTAGAGGCAAGTAAAGGGAGTGAAACGATTCATTAAACATATCAGAGTAGGTGCCAATTTGTCAATTATTTTTTTGTATAACTCCATTGGGAATCCATCTGGCCCTGGACCTTTTCCTGACTCCATTGAGAAACCTGCCTCTCTAAGCTCTTGTATAGTAATTGGCTCCTCTAGCTGGGGATGGGGAGGTTGCATAGGAGTTATCAAGTTGACTGATTTGTAGTGATGGCCATTCGATGCTTCATTACCGTTCTTCTAGCAGCAGGATATTATGCTAGCAGCGCTAACTCAGATTTTCTTTTTCAAAATAAAAGCCATCATTGAAATATATAAGGCAAAACAATCTGGTCTGCACATTTTATGTTTAATGTCCGTTCCAATGTTATTCATGTCTGTTCTTTTTTAAAGACTAGATTAACTATATTGCCTTATACATTTCAATGATGGCTTTTATTGTGATAAGGAAAATCTGGGTGCTGCCAGCATAATATCCTGCTGCTGAAATAATGCTAATGAAGCCTCGAATGGCCATCACTACCGATTTGTCAAGAGGGTTCTGGTAGATTTTCCCTCCTGAGCTTCCTTTCATGACCAGTATAAGAAATCACTTGCCCTCTAATGTACGCTTTTAGGGCCGGTTTCGCAAACCCAGGTTAAGCCTAGTCTAGTACTTAGAAACAAGCTCAATTGATTTTTCTATTGAACTTGATTTTTTAGTCCTAGACTAGGCTTAATCCATGTCTGTGAAACTGGCCCTTAGAGTTTCCTAGAGTACAGATGCCGAGACATCTGGGGTCTTATTAGTATCAATGAAAAAGTCAATTTGTCGTGATATGAAATCAACGAAATCCTGATTTGAAAACAAATGAATGTTAAGACTTGTGTTATCACATTCCATAACGTGCAACTCCAGCATGATTGGTGCATGATCTGACAGCACAATAGCATTATGAACAGGTGTGCACTGAAGGAAGCAACCTATTGTCTAAAAGAATAGTCAATGTGGGTGGAGGTGTGGTGGACTGGAGAAAAGGAGGTTTCCCTCTCAGATGGTTTGTGGAAACGCCAGGGATCTGAAATAGAAAACTCCTCCATAAAGGGAGAGTATTATTTCTGGCGGAAGAGCGATCTAACACCGGGTTTCGCCAGCAAATATAAGAAAATGTGTAGACATATTAGGCAATTTGGTGTACACCAACTTAAAGAAACTCTCATTATCCCCGTTAGGGCCATAAATGTTAGTAAGGATTACAGGAGAATTATAAAGCATGCTTGATACAAACACATACCTTGCATTAGGGTCCACAATGACACCAGAGCATGTAAATGAAACAGATTTATGAAATGCAATGGCAACACCCCTAGATTTGCTTTGAAAATATGAGTAATTCACCTGACCAACACCTGACATTTCTGTAACCTAACATGATCAGATACCATTAGATGAGTTGAGGATAGGCAATCTGAACCCCAACATGTTGAAGATGAAGAACTTTGCTATGTTTAACTGGCTGGTTCAGACCTCTACAGTTCCAACTAGACATTTTAAGACCAAATCCCTGACTGCTGAGTTATATTCATATACACACACACCCAGATATACATGCTCATACACATACCTAAACCTATAAACAAACAGCTTAAATACCTTAAGTGACTACATGAAAACAACATCTAAAAGTGTCAAAGTCTTTCATCAAATGCACCAAATAATAGTGTCATTCTGAACAATGAAATTATGACATGGCACACGACATCTACGCAGTAAGTAAAGAGATATATAAAGGAAAAAAAATACACAAGAGACTACAGTAGCAGCAATTTCAGAGAATGCAGGAATATGGACAGTATGAAAATAAATCTTAAATATAAATATTTTACATGTTGTAGTGCTTATAAATGGATACATTAAAATGTGCTAATGTATATTGAATGTACGTAGAAAGTGACCAGAGCATATGAAGTGTTCATGTGATCAATAGATCAATGTTGCTGGTTGAGAAGCCTTATGGCCTGGGGGAAAAACTGAGTCTGGAAGTGCATATCCTGATGCTCCAATAACAACCAGCAGACTGCAGCAGTGCGAACAGACAATAGCCTGGGTGGGTATGGCCTTTTATGTTCTGTGCTTTCCTAAGGCATTGTGTATGGTAGATGCCTTGCACGGAAGGGAGATGGCAGCCTATGATGCACTCCGCTGACTTCACCCTCTGGAGGGCCTTGCAGTCAGCAGCGGAGCAGCTGCCGTACCAGGCAGTAATGCAGCCTGAGAGGATGCTCTCAATGGTGAACCTGTAAAAGTAGGTGAGAGTTTTTGCTGAAATGCCAAACTTCTTGAGTCTCCTCAGGAAGGGTATGGTGGGCTTGGTCAAGAAGGGGCACCTTGTCCAAACCGATAAGATCCTTCAGGATCTGGGCAACAATCTCAGTGGGCCGTGGCCCCTCTGATCCTTCTGGTACTCCAACTAGTCAAATGTTCCTTCTCAACCCTCCCTCCAAGTCCTCACAGGTATCAGAAAAGCTTGACCTGCGTTTTTAGGTAATTCACTGCCCAAATCATAACAGCTAGTTGGTTGCTATGGTCAGAGCAACTTCGTCTGTCAATGGCCAGGTCATCTGTGCTAACTTTTTGCTGCAGAGGTTCGACCATGCTCGTCAACTCCTGTCAAACCAATACAATCTCCTGATTGAGAGCTGAAGCCAGAGTCAATCTTACTATAAAAATAGTTAAACGGATTCTGCATGTTCTGAAACAGTCCCCAGTATATATAAACAAACAGTCACCACACAGATGTTGAAAAACTGCAGTGAAATTTAAAGCACAGCCTCACAGAGCAGTCGGGAAACACATTCCACTTGGTCGATGCTCGACCACACCATGGCACGTCTAATGCAGGGGCATCAAGAATTGTGGGGTATCAGGATTTAAAAATGCTGGTATTGTGACATCGCTACTCTAGTCCTCGATTAAAAATGAAACACTAGGATATGACATGGGATCAAGACATTGACCCTGCTCAAAAATAATCTTTGACATGCAAATATTTAACAGAATGCTTTATTTGCAGGACATTTATATAACAAACTTTCACATTCATCCAACCCTATTGTGGAATGACTTAACGAAGGCAAATCGGGTCAAGTGGCCTTCAGCAGACATTAACGTGTGCAAGAAAAAGTGATGCCAGACTTTGAGATGGCCCAAAGACGTCCCTGGTCAAAGCTCACATGCTTCATGGCAGTTTTCAGTGGGATATAGCTCCATCTAGTGCCTTTGGGTGTTTTGGCAGTAATTCCATCTCTGAAGGGGTTCATGTGTAAAGCTCATTAATTGACGTTGAATATTATCACAGATTTAGGAAAACAATGGGTCAGTGAAGAAAAACAAGGACTCAGAAGTCAAAATGTCTACAAATACAAAAAGACAATGCAATTTCTCCTTCCACAATGCACCTCAGCTGTTCATCAAAATAGGCTTCAAATCTCAAACAGCAGACTTTGCTTTCACTTCAGGCCCGTTTTATAGTGTAACACCTTCACATTTCATAAGATCTACACATTTTTAGATTTAGTCTACTTTCAATAGGTTTAAAGCATGTAGTGTAAGAGTTAGAGTAAAAGGCAGAACAAGAAATGGTAAAGACAAATTTAACAAGACACTAACCTTACCTGGTATAAATATCACCCACAGAGTTGACCCCAAAGACACTACCGTCTGTTGCCACCTCAATCATGGAAAGCATGCCATCAATGTTACTCCACCCACTGTATCGGCAGTCTCGATCAAGCTGAATACATGGTAAAGACTGATGAGACACTTTCACTTGTTTGGATGACTAATAAACACTTTTCTATCTTACATTCATGAAGATGATAGAGTCATCCTTGTTGACTGCCCAGCACCCAAAGGGTCCACAACTGTAATATTTCACTCTTCCTGGAAATTGTTTCCAAGGAAGGGGAGAGCCAGGACCCTTGTAACCAACAGCAGCACTGCTTTGTAAACAGAATGGTACATCTTGCCTGTTGGCACCCACAATAAACTGGTCACCCCCAGCATCCACCTGCTTCAGAAAGCCTAAAGACCAAAGACCGACAACCAAGACACACTGAATTAGTAATTTGAAGAACTTCAAAACAGTTAACTTCTGAACCTCATTATACACCTTAATATCAGAACCCAGATGGTAATAGGAAAGCTAAAAAGCAAATACCCTTTGGATTCAGAACTGAGCAGTGCCACTCACCTTCAGCATGCACCCATTTACCATCCAAGTACTTAAAGATTCTATCGGTCCTGTCAACACACCAGGTCCCTGCTGGTCCAACAGTGATATGCTTCACAAATCCAGGAATGCGGATCCATTCGTCTTGGATGAATCCACGTCTTAGGTAGTAGGGAATTTCATTTGTGTCAGCTGCCACCACATGTCCCTGGCCTGCATCGATCTGCATCAGGTTCTTGATGTTTTTCACCTCCTTACAGTTCCATGCTATGGAAAAAAGACATGAGTACATGACAAAAACATGAACGGTCAGGACAAACATGTCAGTATGGAAACACAAGCTTCAGATTGTTACTCACCATGAGTGGCAGGCAGCAGACCGAGGATCAGACCGACTAATGCAGTGACTCCCACAATGTCTCTGTAACGCTGCATGATGACTTTAGGTTTTTACCACACTTCCCAAAAAAGTCCAATTTTATATTTTTTGAGTAATTGATCTTTTGACCAATCAGCAGTGAAATACATCATAGAGGTGGTGGGAGTACTAAATAGGGGCAGAATTCCAGTCTGGACAAATCTGCTCTTTGAATGTAGTCAACTGGGTGGGACTTCACTCTTAATTGATTGAGCACTACTGATGCTCCGGTTGATCATAGGCCGATCCCTCCTGATGACCCGTATAGATAAGCAAAATAATTTTATCATGATTACTACTTCAACTTGAACAGGACCTCAGTGGTGCTGCCCATCCAGATTTCATAATGGCATGTTACATAGAAGAGACCTCCTTTCATCTCTATGGAAAATATCTGATGTGATTGGTCAAAAGAACAGTAAAGCTGCATTTGCACCGTTTAATTCTAAACTAGTCATCATTAATTAGGCTTTTGGCCAATGGGACAATACTGTGACTGCTTGTTTAATCAGAGGCTTGTGGATAAAGAATGAATTTTGCACTTTTTTTTTTACAATTTTAACCAAAACCTGGTATAAAATAAAAATTAACACAGAAGTAAAAAAAAGAAATTTCTCTACTCATGGAATATATTTAATTTTATTTATGTTAAAAAAATAATCACCCTGTAAACTGCTTGCATTAACTGTTCGTTTCAGGTCCTGCCACACCATGTGAATTGGGTTTAAGTCTAGACTTTGTCTAGGCGATTTTAATATGTCAGTTATGTTGCTTTTAATCCAATCTGATATACTTCTGTGTTATTTGTCTTGCTGCATGACCCCGGTGCAATTCCAGCTTCAAAGCCAAAGTTTATTTATCAAATGCACAGAATAATATAGCATCATCCTGCACAATAAAATTCTTGTGACATGGCAAAAAAATTGTGACATTAAAAATAAAAATTTTTATTAAAATTCTTGTGACATCTACGTAATAAGAATTAAGAAATACATAAAGCAAAAACATAGCAAACATTTAGCAATAATATACATAATGTAAACTAGCAGCAATTTATATAAAGAATGGGATGGGAAACGTGAACAATATGGGTAGAAGTATTAAATATTATAGATATAGCAAGTATAGCACTAATATACATTACAATGTAAAATAGCAGCAATTTAAAAAAGAATAGGATGAGGAATATGAACAATATGGGTAGAAGTATTAAATATTATAGATACAATATGAGTGTAGTATGCTTATTGATATGGCTAATGCATTTTTCAGCATTTCTGTGGCAAAGGAATCTCAATTTTGGTTTGCTTTTACATTCCGTGGGAAGTGATGGACCTGGTCCGTCCTCCCTCAAGGGTACGCTGAGTCTCTGGCTGTCTTCTCTGCAGCACTTGCTCAAAATTTAGAAGGGTTCGCACCTCCGTCTGGAAGTAAACTCATATAATATGTTGATGATTTACTCGTGCTCTGAGAATCAGAAGGATTGTGAAACTGATACCAGACAGTTGTTGGAATCTTAGCTGAGAATGGCCACAATGTTTCCAAAACAAAATTGCAACTTGTCAAACAATCTGTTAGGTGCCTAGGCCATGACTTCACTAACGGTAGATCTTTGGGTCCAAAACAGTGCTGGAACTCCCCAAACCAATAACTGAAACCCAAATGATGAGCCTTTTGGGTATGGTTGGCTACTGCAGAGCCTGGCTTCCAGACTTTGCTGAAATCACACAGCCTCTGTCTGATCTCATTCAGACACAAAATGGCCATGAAGGACAAAATTGTTTGGACCACTGACGGACTGAGTTCCCTGGTCATCTCAAACATTCTGTCTACCTCTCCCTGTTTAGGTTTACCGGATCATGCAAAGCTGTTTAACCTCTTTGTCTGTGAAAAAAATGGGTTAATGTCTTCTGTTTTGATGCAGGACCATGGTGGGAAGCAGCGTCTGGTGGCGTACTACTCCAAGCGTTAGGATCTAGTCTCTCATGCTCTGGTCTGCTGCCTACGGGCAGTTGCCGCAGCTACTGAGGCTGTTCTGGCTTGTGCAGACATTGTTGCCATGTGCCCTTTCACTGTTCATGTTCCACATGCTGTTCATTCTCTCATCTCACAGGCTAAGACAGCACATCTGCACCTGCTAGGTTACTGCACTACCAAAACATTCTCCTGACAATGTCTCATGTTACGCTAAAGAGATGCACTGTTCTGAACCCTGCTACTCTTTTGCCTACAGATGATGATGGTGACCCTCATGACTGTGCTGCCATAGTGGAAGAAGTCAGTAAGCCACGACCCGACCTCTCAGACACACCCATTGATAAGATCTTGAGTTTTTTGTGGATGGCTCAGCCCAAGGTTCCCCCAAAGGGGAGCCCTTGGTAGCGTATGCCGTCACTTCAGCATTAGAGGTTGTTGAAAGTGCTATATTACCCTCACACCTATCTACTCAAGCAGCTGAACTGTTTGCGCTCACTAGAGCCTGTATTCTAGTCCAACATCAGTCTGTTAATATTTACAGACAGCAGATATGCCTTTGGGGTTGTGCATGATTTTAGTACTCTGTGGCACCAGCGCGCATTCTTAACAGCATCTGATAAGACTCTAGGTTGTTTGCTAATCTACTGGACTCTATCCTACTACCGGACCTCATTTCTGTGTGCAAATGTCAGGCTCATACTAATGCCTCTGATCACGTCTATAAAGGTAATGCTTTAGCTGATATGGCTGCTGAAGCTGCTACCATGTCTCCTGTTTCCCCCCATTTTGCTGGTGGTTTCTCTGCCTCCAACTGATGTTTTCTCTTTGTTGGAGATGAGACCCAGGATGGTGGGGTCGTCCGCGAATTTAAGGATGGTGTTGGAGCTGTGTGTGGCCACGCGGTTATGGGCGAACAGGGAGTTCAGGAGGGGACTGAGTATGCAGCCCTGAGGGGCTCCAGTGCTCAGGGACAGTGCAGAGGAGGTGAGGTTGCCCAATCTCACCAATTGGATCCTGGACACCATACATAAGGATGTCCAGGATCCAATTGCAAAGGGAGATCTTAAAGCCCAGGGTCCTGAGCTTAGGAACAAGCTTAGCGGCCACAATAGTGTTGAAAGCTGAGCTGTAGTCCATGAACAGCATCCTCACGTATGTGTTGCCTTTTTCCAGGTGACAGAGAGTGGTGTGTATTGTCAGGGCGATGGCATCATCCGTAAATCTATTGGGGCAGTAAGCAAATTGAAATGGGTCCAAAGTTTCAGGAAGGGTTGAGCAGATGTGAGTTCTGACCTGCCGCTCAAAGCACTTCATGATGATGAAGGTCAGTGCTACAGGCAGGTGATGGAAGGTTTCTTCAGTACAGGGACGATGGTGGTCTGTTTGAAGCAGGAGGGCACTGCAGACAGAGACAAGGAGAGGTTGAATATGGAGGTGAAAACCTCCGCTAGCTGGTCGATGCACCCCCTGAGGACACATCCTGGAATGCCATCTGGCCCCTGGTGACTTCTATCTGGACCTCCTCAGAGCCTCCAGGTCCTTGGAACTATAGGCAGAGGACCGTGCTCTGAGCAGAGCATGGACATTACCATTAACCCAGGGCTTTTGTTTGGGGAAAGTCTGAACATCTAGCCTCGAGACGACATCATTGATGCACTTGGAGATATATGCTGAGACAGAGTCTTTGTATTCATCAATGCCCCCATCAGCCCATTTAGTGATGACCTGACATTTGTTTTGGAATACTTTAATATAGAGAACTGATGTAATTCATGGTGGCATATTTCAAATACTGCATTCCACAATTGGAACCCAATACCAATAGTGAAGAATGTTGCTGATAGCAACTCAGACAGATTCCTGTTAGCTTTTCCATGGCAGCAGTCCATTTGGTTTGAGGATGCCTAGCTACCTCAGTACTTAGATTACTTGTCATGACTGAAAGAGCTATGATATCTGCTCTGTATTAGATCATTCTAAAGAAGAATATTAGGCCGTCTCTCAGTGATCTGATGCTGAAGTGCAATGGGTCATGCAGCAGTGGTCCGTGAACAATGTGTCATGCAGCATTGATCCACACACTTGCTCAGCCAACCAGGCTCTCTGTTGTGGTATCTCTATGCCCACTGGATCTTCCTCTTGCTTTCCAGTGTGTTCTAGGAGGACTTCCCGATTCACACTGGTCTAGCTAGCTGTATGTATGATGGATCAGAATCATAATTAAGTATTAAGTATGAGCCAACATTTGGTACCTGAGGTATGCAAAAATGTACATCCAATGCTGTTCTGTTTCTTATCACACTGCTTGCCCAACAAAAACAAATCAAAATATCCCTCCTGACTTGAAGATTGCAAGAGTTGCTCCCTTCCTGAAACCAACAATTGATCCCTCTGACATCTGCCATGCATAACAAAGGGAATTTATTATAAACTAAAGAAACTACAACTGATAATGAATGTCTCAAAAAAAATTAGGCTTAGGAAGAGAGGGCCCTCATGGGAGGGAACTATGAACTTTATACCCTGGCAACAGATGTCGCTGAGTAGGCCTAATCATCAACGCTAAAGGAATCGAAAACGTCAATTCTATGTTTATTTACATAATTACCCACACGGAAAACTGATGCAATACATACAGCTCCGGAAAAAATTAAGAGACCACTGCACCTTTTTCTTACCTTTCCAAAAAAGTTGAAAAGGAAAGTTTTGAGTGAAAGGTGCAGTGGTCTCTTAATTTTTTCTGCAGCTGTATATGTCAATATACAGTTGTATTCATAAGTTTGCATACCCTGGCAGAAATTTTGAAAATATGACTGATCATGCAAAAACATTGTCTTTTATTTAAGGATAGTGATCATATGAAGCCATTTAAGATCACATAGGCTCCTTTTTAAATCATAATGAAAACAGAAATCACCTAAATGGCCCTGATCAAAAGTTTACATAACCTTGAATGTTTGGCCTTGTTACAGACACACAAGGTGACACACACAGGTGAAAATGGCAATTAATGGTGAATTTCCCACACTTGTGGCTTTTTAAATTGCAATTTGTGTCTGTGTATAAATAGTCAATGAGTTTGTTAGCTCTCACATGGATGCACTCAGCAGGCTAGATACTTAGCCATGGGGAGGAGAAAAGAATTGTCACAAGACCTGCGTAACAAGGTAATGGAACTTTATAAAGATGGAAAAGGATATAAAAAGACATCCAAAGCCTTGCAAATGCCAGTCAGTACTGTTCAATCACTTATTAAGAAGTGGAAAATTCGGGGATCTCTTGATACCAAGCCAAGGTCAGGTAGACCAAGAAAGATTTCATCCAAAACTGCCAGAAGAATTGTTCGGGATACAAAGAAAAACCCACAGGTAACCTCTAGAGAAATACAGGCTGCTCTGGAATAAGACAGTGTGGTTGTTTTAAGGAATACAATGACAACACATGAACAAAAATTAGCTGCATGGTCAACTTTACTGCGCCAATGCCACAAAAAAGCCCAGTTACAATATGCCCAACAACACCTTGACACGCCTCAAAGCCTCTGGCACACTGTAATTTGGAGTAACGAGACACAAATAGAGCTTTATGGTCACAACCATAAGCGCTATGTTTGGAGAGGGGTCAACAAGGCCTATAGTGAACAGAATACCATCCCCACTGTGAAGCATGGTGGTAGCTCATGGATGTTTTGGGGATGTGTAAGCTCTGAAGGCACAGGGAATCTTGTGAAAAATGATGGCAAGATGAATGCAGCATGTTATCAGAAAATACTGGCAGACAATTTGCATTCTTCTGCACGAGAGCTGAGCATGGGACGCTCTTGGACATTCCAGCACGACAATGACCCTAAGCACAAGGCCAAGTTGCCCCTCCAGTAGTTACAGCAGAAAAAGGTGAAGGTTCTGGAGTGGCCATCAGTCTCCTGACCTTAATATCATTGAGCCACTCTGGGGAGATCTCAAACGTGCGGTTCATGCAAGACAACCAAAGACTTTGTATGACCTTGAGGCATTTTGCCAAGACGAATGGGCAGCTATACCACCTGCAAGAATTCGGGGCCTCATAGACAACTATTACAAAAGAATGCACGCTATCATTGATGCTAAAGGGGGCAATACACAGTATTAAGAACTAAGGGCATGCAGACTTTTGAACAGGGGTCAGTTAATTTTTTTCTTTGTTGCCATGTTTTGTTTTATGATTGTGCCATTCATTTATGACCTAGAGTTGAATGTGAATCCCATAGGAAATAAAATAGGTTTTGCCTGCTCACTCATTTTTTCTTTACAAATGGAACATATATTACCAATTCTCCAAGGAAATGCAAACTTTTGAGCACAACTGTATAATACTTCTGAGTGGGAAATGATTCTTCATTATTTAGTATAGACATTTACACCGATCAGCCATAACATTGTGACCACTGACAGGTGTTAGAAATCAGCCGTTTTGTATAGTGGTTGAAATAATGATTGCGTACCCGGTCGTCAAGGGAGAGAGTAATTAAATAATTCATTGCAGCATTTGATAGTCTATTGTTAATGAGCTTACAGACTTGTTACTCAGTCTTACAAACTTGATCTCAACTCAAAGAACCTCCGGTTGTCCTCTACTTTATGGACATTGCAACCTAGAAGACACATCACAGTACTGTAAGCCCATTGGCTAATTACTATCGTGCTTTGAATGAACGTGACTTCCTGTGTACATATAAACAGATGTTCTGTTGTAAACTAAGCATACACTTCAACACAGGTGAAGTGAATAACACTGATAATCTCGTTATCATGGCACCTGTCACTGGATGGGATATGTTAGGCAGCAAGTGAACATTCTGTCCTCAAAGTTGATGTGTTAGAAGCAGGAAAATGGGCAAGCGTAAGGATCTGAGCGACTTTGACAAGGGCCAAATTTTGATGGCTAGACGACTGAGTCAGAGCATCTCCAAAACTGCAGCCCTTGTGGGGTGTTCCCGGTCTGCTGTGGTCAGTACCTATCAAAAGCGGTCCAAGGAAGGAAAAGCGGTGAACCAGCGACAGGGTCATGGGCGCCCAAGGCTCATTGATGCACGTGGGGAGCGTCTGGTTCGATCCAACAGCCAAGCTACTGTAGCTCAAAATGCTGAAAAAGTTAATGCTGGTACTGATATAGAAAGGTGTCAGAACACACAGTGTATCGCAGTTTGTTGTGTATGGGGCTGCGTAGCTGCAGACCAATCAGGGTGCCATGCTGACCCCTGTCCACTGCCGAAAGCGTCTACAATGGGTAGGTGAGCATCAGAACTGGACCACAGAGCAATGGAAGAAGGTGGCCTGGTCTGATAAATCACGTTTCCTTTTATATCATGTGGATGGCCAGGTGCATGTGCGTCGCTTACCTGGAGAACACATGGCACCAGGATGCACTATGGGAAGAAGGCAAGCCAGTGGAGGCAGTGTGATGCTTTAGGCAATGTTCTACTAGGAAACCTTGGGTCCTGCCATACATGTGGATGTTACTTTGACATGTACCACCTACCTGAGCATTGTTGCAGACCATGTGCACCCTTTCATGGCAACAGTATTGGCCTCTTTCAGCTGATGGCATTGGCCTCATTCAGCAAGATAATGCATCCTGCCACAAAGCAAAAATGGTTCAGAAAAGGTTTGAGGAACACAACAAGTTCAAGTTGTTGACTTGGCCTCCAAATTCCCCAGCTCTCAATCCAACTGAGCATCTGTGGGATGTGCTGGATAAACAAGTCCGATCCTTGGAGGCCCCACCTTGCAACTTACAGGACTTAAAGGATCTGCTGCTAACGTCTTGGTGCCAGATACCACAGCACACCTTCAGAGGTCTAGTGGAGTCCATGCCTCGACGGGTCAGGGCTGTTTTGGTGGCAAAAGGGGGACCTACACAATATTACGCAGGTGGTCATAATGTTCTGGCTGATCGGTGTATACCTAGGTACTTCATTTCTCTCTTAGTAGGCTATCATCAGAATGTTAATGGTTAACAGATGTTTCTGTTTGGTGTGAATGCAGGCACAAAAGTACTGCTTTAAATTACCTAGATTGCTTGATCCCTGAGATAACATCACTCTATCATACTGTATGAGATGGGCTCAGGAACAGATCCGAATGTGTCACTGATTGTTAAGGGGTCTATTCTACATGACTAATCTTGGTACCTTTATGTTTGCTAATCAACCCCCACAACTTCAGGTTGAGATATAAACCAGAGTGAGGTTTGGGAAATATCTTGCATTTTCCTCACTTCTGCATGCATTTTTGCTCTTGCAGCATCTCCAGAGACCTTTTATCTTTTGTACTGTAATTGTAATATTTTCTTCATGTATTAAATTCATTGGTTACATTAATTCATTGACTATTTGGAATTATTATTAAACGGGTCAAAAAGCCTGTTCCTTCAACACCAACCTGCAGGAATCAAAGAGACAAACACAAAGGCAGCAGACAGCGAGAGGGCAGCGAGAGGGCCGTAATACATCAAAAACTAGAGATCGGTATCCTGTCTGTCTTTCCTTTCCAACTGGACCTGAGAGTCTAAATCATCTCCCCGCCCCCACTTACCAACAATGTTCCCCAAGGCTTGGTTCTAGGGCCTCTGCTGTTCTCTTTACACGTACACTGTCATATTCTCACTTGGTCTTTGATTTATATTCTTACCCTTCCCTGGCAGGCGAAGACGCATCTGCTTGGATGTTGGCCCCCCACCTCAAGCTTAACCTCGACAAGACAGAGCTGCTCTTTTTCCATGGGAAGCTTTGTCTGCTCCTAGTAATGTCCAACATGGTTGACAACTTCACAGTGTCCCACTTCCAAAGAACTTTGGCTTAACCCTAGACCTTTTAGTTCCCTGCAAACATCAAAGCAGTGACTCGCTCTATAACATTTGTAGAGTACGACCTTTTCTCACACAGCTAGCAGCACAGGTTCTAATGCAAGATCTTGTCATATGTTGTCTTGATTACTGTAACTTACTGTTTGTAGGGCTGGAGGAACTGTTGGAGGAATGAAGCTTGCATTTGTTGCAAGGCCATGGTGCCCTTGCTATGAAGCAACAAGGAGAGCTTGCCCTTCATACCTTCACGACATGTTCAAACTGTAATAACCTTTAAACAATGTTTGATTACTCCATAGAACATTTTTAATGTTATAAGCATCACAGCTTCCGTCTTTAGGAGGCCTGTATAGCTGGCTGTATACTGGCTATAGCCTTCTCTACTCTCCAAGAGACTGGGCCTGTTCCACCACTGGGCCTTAAATCCATTTCCTCCCTGGAGCATGGAATTCTCATATGTAGAACTCCAAAATAAAAGCAATTCCTTCTGTAGCCTTTATTAACTAACACTTGCTATGTTTATTATGTTTTGTCTTCCCAGCATTGACTTTTGCCAATACATGAGTGGAGTGTACTCGCTATAACTTAGTTGTGTGCTCCACCTAGCTAAAAATGTATGCATTAGTTTTAGGTAACTCAATGGCAAAATTACTAAACTCAATCCTTCTCCATGGCACAATCACTTATTTGTAACAAATAGTAACAAAAGTTTGCAACCATCTAGAAATTGCAAGCACTGTCACCACCATGCTACTGGAATACTAAGCCCATACATCTATAGTCAAAACGCTTCTAATAAGCACCATGAATCTTATTTAAATGTATTTAATAAAGCCTCTGTAAAGTAGATTTCAAAGTGTTTATACAGATTCACAGCTTAAAAAGAAGAAAGAAGAGAAGAAAGAAATGTATACACAGCGGCTCAGAGAATCTCCACAGCAGAGCTGGAACCTAGAGAAGACAGACTGTGAGGGGTGGCCAGTCCTCCTGTTGCTGTACTGAGTGAAGATAAGTGTACATGAACTTCTAAGGCAACATCAATGTTGCCATGTTCAGATCACCAATGGGTCAATAAATACAGGTGAGCAGTGTCCAGAGTCTTTAATGGCGAACAATTGACAAGGTCCAGCGGAGGAAAAGCAAGCAAGCAAATTTATATAGCACAATTCATACATAGAAACAATTCAGTGTGCTTTACAATGAAAAAAATATTGAAATGCAATAAAATAATTTTAAAAAGTCAGATTGTTACAGTTCTCTAACCACCCTCCAGGGGGACTCTCCACCCCGGTATTTCAATCCTTGCACTCCAGCGCTAGAATGAATCAGTCTGTCCCTTAATGATAAAATCTCTGCATAGATGTCTTACCTGGCTGTCTCCAGGAGGACATTTATGCCATGTCTGGAGATGTATTAAATATTCATCCTCAATGATTTACAGTTCCCAGAACTGTGTACTGCACCACCGTGGTATCTCAATTCTCACGTTCCCGGGCTTGGATAAACTTGTCAGTCCAATTGTGAGATAATACCCGACACTGATGTCTAAACAGCAGCACAAGTACTTGCATTATCAGTCAACAGCAGATTGTTACATTTACACAGAGGTAATTCCTCTGATGTAGCACTTATTTACTCTTGCATTACAGAAAAATCATTTATTGGTAAAACAATAGAATAAAAACAAAATAAAAACAGAAGCAATTCAATGTGCTTCAAAGAAAAATACAATAAAATATAATAAAACAAAATTGTGGTTAGGTTTTAGCCCTCAGTCATACGCACGTAAAAGAAAAAATATCGATGTTTGGGACACGTCTAAGACCTTCTGGTAGTTTATTCCAGTTGTGTGCAGCTTAACTGCTAAACGCAGTGTCGCCATGTTTAGTTTGGACTCTGGGCTCTACTACTGTAGCTGACCTGAGTTCATGGATCTAAGAGCAGACCCAGATCTTAATAGTCCCACCACCATGCTTGAATGTTGGGATAAGGTTATTTTGGTGGTAGGCATTGTTGGATTTTCACTAAACATAGCAGTTTTGATTGTGACCAAAAAGCTCTATTTTGGATTCACCTGTCAAGCAAATGTACTTCCAGAAATGATCAGATTTGTCCAGGGGATCTCTTGCAAAGTTAAGATGGGCACTTTGATCATTTTTGAAAGAAGCTTCCTAACATTCTTTCCTTGAATGCAATTTCCATTCAGTGTTCTTATTTCTGAAGCATCAGTAAGCTGAGATGCAGCAATGGAGGTCTGTGAATCTCTAGATGTTGTTTGGGTTGTCATTTGATAACTTATACTGCAGCATATTATTTTATATATCAAGTACATAAATCAAATGAATGATTCCTATTGTCACTTTGAATTCTGTTTGGTCAGAGACTTAAGCACTGACATAAACCTCATTGCAGGCCAAAGTTGCATGTATTCGTTGATTCTATAATAGCAGTTTGAGTGTTCCGTAAATTGCTTTAATGGTAATTGAGTTTTGATGTATTCAACTTGCCACGGTATTGAGAATCATGTAATTTGTGGTAACATATGGAAGTTCAAAGTCCTGGTAGCGGGACATCCCTACCCTACTCCTCCATCACAAACTAATGAAACACATGGGACTGGGACACAGGGTCCAGAGACAAATTGTCCTGGCACAATTAACCCCAGACATAGTCAACTAGGAATAGGAAATACTTAAATATACAACTCCAAATAAAACTGTAAATGTTTAACAGAATGCTTTATTGGCAGGACATATAGATAATGAGAAAGTATTACATGCATCCAACCCTATTGTGTGGTCACCTGTTGAATCCAAGCCAGATCAAGTGGTCTTCAGCAAAAGCTAGCGTCTGCAAGAAAAGGTTACTCCAGACTTTGAGATGGCCCAAAGAAGTCCCTGGTCATAGCTCACATGCTTCATGGCAATTTTCAGTGGGAGATGGCTCCATCTAGTGCCTTTGGGTTTTTTGGCAGTAACTCCATCTCTGAAGAAAGGGGTTCATGTCCACTTTAAATTGTTTTAAAGGACTTACAGCAAGTAGTGTAAGATTAAAGGCATATCAAGAAATAAAATGAAGGGGAAGACACTGTAACCTTACCTGGTATAAACGTCACCCACAGATTTGACCCCAAAGACACTACCGTCAGTTGCCACCTCAATCATGGAAAGCATGCCATCAATGTTACTCCACCCACTGTATTGGCAGTCCCGATTAATCTGAAGACATGATAAAGACTAATAAGAATTTCATGTGTTAGGATAACTTAGTAACCCTTTTCCATATCTTACATTCATGAAGATGGAGTCATCCTTGTTGACTGCCCAGCATCCAAACGGTCCACAACTGTAGTATTTCACACTTCCTGGTAATTTTGTCCAAGGAAGGGAAGATCCAGGAATCTTGTAGCCAACTGCGGCACTACTTTTTAGACAGAATGGTACATCTTGCCTGCTGGCACCCACAATAAACTGGTCACCTCCAGCATCCACCTGCTTCAGAAAGCCTGAAGACCAAAGATAGACATCCAAACAAGACACCTAGAGTACTGCCAAATAATTGCCTTTTGAACTTAATGTAATAATTTAATCCTAATTGATATCAGGAAAACTAAAATGCAGGTGCCCTTTGGATTCAGAACTGAGCAGTGCCACTCACCTTCAGCATGCACCCATTTTCCATCCAAGTACTTAAAGATTCTGTCTGTCTTGTCAAACACACCAGGTCCCTGCTGGTCCAACCGTGATATGCTTCACAAAGCCAGGAATGCGTATCCATTCATCGTGGATGAATCCACGTTTTAGGCTGTAGGGAATTTCGCTTGTGTCTGTTGCAACCACCTGTCCCTGGCCTGCATCGATCTGAATCAGATTCTTGACTTTCTTTACCTCCTTACAGTTCCATGCTATTTGGGCGGGGGGGGGCATTTTCACTCAATTCTGTTTGGTAACACAAATCAGTTAGCTGCTTGGCACTCATGCTTGATATTATTCCAATGTGTTTGACATTCACAGCATGTCTCTAGTGTACCTAGACTGTTCCAAAACACTTCTGGTGACATTGTGTGTTCAAACACTGGTGCTGGTTGCAAGTCAAACACTCTTAAATTTTTAAATCAACATAGCAAGTAAAAATACATTTTAAAAAAGCAGGCAACAACAGTTCTAGAACACCTGAAAGTAAATGTTACAACCACTACTGGACAAATTAGCAATTTTGGTACAGATGTTGTCAATTGTTTCAGATTCTCAGCACTACCATACAAGATCAAATCTTGAACTTTCTGAAACCTTTTCAACTGAAACACCACTGCATATTGTTCTTAAATGATTCCTTTCATCCTTTGACTCTTCCATTATCATAGGAAACATTATAATTGAAGTACCCTTAAAGAAAGCATACTGAAAAGCAGTGATGCACTGTTCCGATCATTTTATCACTCAGTGCATTGAAACTATGTTCCAAAACACTTCTGGTCACATGATACCAGGTGTCTAAAAACAACTTTGAATGAACAAAACCACAGAGACATGAGATTACTGATAGATTGAGTGTGTTATTACTGTGATATTCTTTATAGGTAGCCTAGTTAGTAGTATCTAGTTTAAAGTGCTTGTGGAAAAATGCAGGTTTCCAGTTCTCCAATGCTTAAGAGAACACATCAATGCTTTCCAACAGCAACCTTCACTTATATAGCAATTTAAGTACAAACATGTTTTACAATCCTAACTTCAGCAGTGGTTTACTGACTTCTAAGCAACACTACACAAGATTGATGACATTTTTCAAAACATTCTCAATTTAAAACTCATTGTTTATTGTTGTTCAAATAATTTCTTATTTAGTCCAACCAGAGGCACTTCTCGCACGCACACACAGTTAAATAAAAAGCAAACTGGAAAGGGCCTACAAACCACACATTCCAATTTCCCTTTTTAATGCACACAAGCTCTAAACTACTGCACTAAAGACTTAACAGAATGTGAAAATATCTATGATCATTAAAGTGATTTTCATTTCTAACCAGCAGATGCCACTACCAAGAAAATATTTCAAGCATATCAGAAAGCCTCAAAACAAATGTTTCAATTGTCTCTGTTTCTGAAAGCATTGTTCTGACCATTACTAGCTTCAGATTGTTACTCACCATGAGTGGCTGTCAGCAGACTGAGGATCAGTAGGCCTAATGCCGCAGCTCCCATGATGTCTCTGTAAATCTGCAGGATAACTTTGGTTTTCACCAAGCCTCCCAAGATTTGAGCCTTTATAGCCCAGCACACAGAAAGTAAATTTTTTCAAACAATCTATTCGTTGACCAATCAGTAGTAAAAAAAAATGTTTAGAGGTGATTGGAGGACTAGATCAGGCAGATTTTTTAACATGGATGTCACCATTGAAATTATCTGCCATTTGAATATCGTTAATTGGATGGGACTTCCAACTTCATTGGCTGAGCCCTACTGATTTTCCGGTTGGTCATTGGCTGATCACTCCTGATGATCTGGAAGGATAAGCAATTCAATCATACAAAAATAACTCAAAATCAACATGGCCTCAATGGTGCTGCCCATCCTGGGACAGATATCATAATGACACATTTCTGACCTCTTTTAATCTCTATGGAAAATATCTTATGTGATTGGTCAAAGGACTAGTTACTAGTTAAAGGACTAGAACACAGGCAACCCAATTCTAAACTATTTGTCATTAATTTGGCTGTTGACCAATAAGAACATAATGGGGGTATTTCAGAAAGCAGGTTTAGTGAAAACCTAGAGTTTGTTGACTCAGAGCTGATGGAAACTCCGGGTTTACGGTTTCAAAGAGCCAGTTCAGCATTTCTCTGAGTCAGTTACTACGGCAACATACTCTGTGAAGCTAACCTGCTCGCTAGCAGGTTTTATCTAACTAACCCTGAGTTTGTACTACTCTTTTACTGAAACCTGCCAACTGAATGTATCAGACAGGGCGTGTCCTTTTCTCGAAGAGCCAGTAGAAGCACAAATTCTCTGCAGAAATCTCCGTTGGGAGAGAGTGATCAGACCCCGCTTGGATGTTTTATCATTCCCTAATGATTATCTGTTGGAGAATTACAGTTTTTTGCATTTATCTGAAAAATATCGTTCCATATCGTTCCTATGATACATGGTGGACATGCTCTCAGTTTGGAACACATTCTTTGTGTTGCAGTTTTCTGTATAACATTGGTGACGCTGAGCATATGTCTAAGGCAACGGTCTCTGTCGGGCTGTCAAAGATGTGACTTTTGCACTAAAACGTTTTTTGTACACTTTAGTAGTGTTCCTAGGTCACAGACACACAAGACTCATCAAAAAATAATTCCACAGAATTGCAGGTATCAGTCTAAGCAGTAATCAGTTTAAATTTTAGGGTGTCCAGGGGTGATTGGCTGCATAGATGGCACTCATACTCCTATCACAGCTCTTTCAGTAAATTAAGGAAATTATGTGAATATGAAGTCTTTCCACAGCATTAATGTGCAGATAGGCCAACAAAGAATTCAACTTTTTTTGAGAATTGTACTTATTTTTTGCTAAGGAAATTTCACTTACTACTTAAATATATGTTGCATGTAGCCACTGAAAGGTGTTTAATTAGGTAGGGGAGGCTAAACAGCATCACAATTGCTTGTACTGATATTATACTTTTCCTGTTTGAAGTATATATTTTTTATTTCATCTTCAGTTGCTGCCAAGTATGTTTTGTGCCTGTTGGGTTGCACTTGCATGAACAGATGACCCCCAAAAGCAACTATACTTCCTGAGGAGACTCAAGAAATTGGGCATGTCTGTAAAAACTCTCACCAACTTCTACAGGTGCACTGTTGAGAGCATCCTCTCAGGCTGCATAACAGTCTGATATGGCAGCCGCTCCGATCGCAAGTCCCTCCGGAGGGTGGTGAGGTCTGCAGAGCGCGTCATCAGCTGCCATCACCCCTCCATGCAAGGCATCTACTGTGCCTTAGGAAAGCACGGAACATCAAAGACTACAGCCACTAAGGCTATGGTCTATTCACACCGCTACTGCCATCTGGTTGACACTACTGGAGCATCGGGGCATGCACTTCCAGACTCGCAGATTTTTCCCTCAGGCCATAAGGCTCCTCAACCTGCAACAATGATCTATGATCATATTGATCACACATGAATATTCCAAATGCTCTGATGTCTTTCTATGTACATTTAATTTACATTAGAATATTCTTTTGTATGTACCATTCATTGGCATATTATACTCATTATATTTATTATATTCAATACTTCTACCCATATTGTTCATATTTCCCACACTACTCTCTTTAAAATTGCTGCTAGGTTACATTTCTATGTATATTATTGCTATATTTTTGCTTTAAATATTTCTTAATTCTTACTACGTAGTTGTGTGCCATGTCACAAGAATGTCACTGTTCAGAATGACTCTGTGTTATTCAGTGCATTTGCTAAATAAACTTTGAACTTGATATTACACCCACATGCACACATTATATAAATGTTTAATGAGTGGAAGACTAAAGATTTTTTTCAGTTAATACTCATGCATTGTCTCGGTCAGCAATTTTCTGCCACGTTAGCTAACGGTATCAGTTCTTTTGCTGCTGATACTGTATTGCTTTTTCCTTGAATATATACTCATATTCCGCATGTGCATTCATTAAATATCTAACTCCACTGGGAAGAAATATGGGGTCCGAGATCTTTTTCTCCTGTTGCCATGATGAATCACGTTATCTGCGTTCCATTGATGAGGGCTTTTTATCTCCTGGTGCACGTGCTTTACTCAGGGTTAACTTAACTCAGCGTTGACTGAACTAATTGTTACCACCTGTTCTGAAACTGTCAACTCTGAGTTTGACAGCTTAGAGTCAGTCAACCCAGAGTTGTGGTTTCAACTCAGAGTATGTTAACCCTGCTTTCTGAAATACCCCCAATGTGACTTCCTGTGTTATCGCAGGATTAGGAATGCATTTTGAATTTCCTCAAAACTTTACATGTTGTTTTTTTGCCGGACCGCGTAAGCGGACCCGGCCAAGAAGAGCGAATGTCTCTTACTGAGTGAGAGAGCGAGCGAGCGACCATGTACACCTTGTTTGACAAGCGTAGTGGTTAGAGAAGCAGACCTGTAAACTATAGGTCCCAACTTCGTATCTCCTCGCAGGCGAAGCGAAGCACGCATTATGAATTATTCCGTATAGCCGAAAACTTCGCTGGCTAAAGTCTTCAGTATCTGCATTATCGTAAGCCTGAAATAAAACAGTTTACGGTTATATTGTGACTGTTTCTGGTGGATTTTCGAAGTACGCATGCGTGTTGGGTCAGGATAGACAAATACATTTGCTGGCTACAACATACATTAGTTGTGTTATAGTAAGCCTTAACCTAAACTGTATACGGTTATATTGCGACTGTTTCTGGCATGGAAAAGTTCAGTCTCGCTAGCAATTGCTCAATTCTTATGATTATTCCTAGGAAGTTAGTAGATACTAGTAAGGCTATTACTGGCTAATAAGCTGTTAAAACGGCCGGTGGCAAAAGCAA
This sequence comes from Esox masquinongy, assembly GCA_016801175.1. Taxonomy (NCBI): domain Eukaryota; kingdom Metazoa; phylum Chordata; class Actinopteri; order Esociformes; family Esocidae; genus Esox; species Esox masquinongy. The sequence continues at coordinate 28,819 of JACXGI010009486.1, forward strand.
TACAGTTCATAGATGCTATGGTGGAGGTAAACTTAATAAGAAACATTAGTCAGTGTAACACAATTCTCAGTGGATCGCTCATGTGGAAGACATATGTTTGAATCTATTGAGAGCAATGACATTTATTAATTATTTCTGGTAGATTCCACGATTCTCTCGTCTTTTCACTTGATGAAAAAGTTAGTTATCGTTGCCTTTATTGATAGTTATTGTATAAATGTCATTCACGAATGAAAGAAAAAATTATGTTGTTTTGCCATGAAAGAAAAAAATATGTTCTTATGCCATGAAATGAAATAGCTTTGGCAGACTCGCTAGCAATTGCTCAATTCTTATGACTATTCCAGTAAGTTAGTAGATACCGGTAAAGCTTATTACTGGCTAATACGCTGTTAAAACGGCCAGTGGCAAACGCCATACATAGACCCTATTTGTGGTGGAGGTAAACTTAGTAAGAAACATTAGTCAGTTTAACTGTATCAATTTAATTCATGAATGTCCAATTAACTATTAAAACGGCCAGTGGCAAAAGAGGATTTGTTCAGGATAGAGACAAGAGGCTCTACTGACACCTGGTGAATGTACATCTCTGTGGTATAGTGGTTAACGACGCAGCCTTTCAAGTGGGCGTCCCGGGCTCGAATCTCGAGATGGCAACACTTTCTAGTTCAGCGGGCCGGCTGAACTAGGCTTGCCTTGTTTCACTTCACTTACCTAATATTAAATACAATTAACTTGAGTCATAAAAAGCACAACATTTCTAAACTTATACAGGTGCTGGTCATACAATTAGAATATCATCAAAACGTTGATTTATTTCAGTAATTCCATTCAAAAAGTGAAACTTGTATATTATATTCATTCATTACACACAGACTGATAAATTTCAAATGTTCATTTTTTTAAGTGTGATGATTATAACTGACAACTAATGAAAATCCCAAATTCAGTATCTCAGAAAATTAGAATATTACTCAAGACTAATATTAAAAAAGGATTTTTAGAAATGTTGGCCAACTGAAAAGTTTGAACATGAAAAGTATGAGCATGTACAGCACTCAATACTTAGTTGGGGCTCCTTTTGCCTGAATTACTGCAGCAATGCGGTGTGGCATGGAGTCGATCAGTCTGTGGCACTGCTCAGGTGTTATGAGAGCCCAGGTTGTTCTGATAGTGGCCTTCAGCTCTTCTGCATTGTTGGGTCTGGCGTATCGCATCTTCCTCTTCACAATACCCCATAGATTTTCTATAGGGTTAAGGTCAGGCGGGTTTGCTGGCCAATTAAGAACAGGGATACCATGGTCCTTAAACCAGGTACTGGTAGCTTTGGCACTGTGTGCAGGTGCCAAGTCCTGTTGGAAAATG
>JACXGI010009487.1:0-31273 GCA_016801175.1 Esox masquinongy
AAAAGTCTACACACCCCTGTTAAAATGCCAGGTTTTTGTGATGTAAAAGAATGAGACAAAGATAAATCATGTCAGAACTTTTTCCACTTTTAATGTGACCTATAATGTGAACAATTCAATTGAAAAACAAACTGAAATCTTTGAGGGGGAAAAATGAAAAATAAAAACCTTACAATAACCTGGTTGCATAAGTGTGCACGCCCTCTTATAACTGGGGATGTAGCTGTGTTCAGAATTAACCAATCACATTAAAACTCATGTTAAATAGAAGTCATTACACACCTGCCATCATTTAAAGTGACTCTGATTAATCACAAATAAAGTTCAGCTGTTCTAGTAGGATTTTCCTGACATTTTCTTAGATGCATCTCAGAGCAAAAGCCATGAGAGAGAGCAGAGAGCTTCCAAAGCATCAGAGGGATCTCATTGTTGAAAGATATCAGTCAGGAGAAGGGTACAAAATAATTTCCAAAGCATTACATATACCATGGAACACAGTGAAGACAGTCATCATCAAGTGGAGAAAATATGGCACAACACAGACATTACCAAAAACTGGATGTCCCTCCAAAATTGATGAAAAGACGAGAAGAAAACTGGTCAGGGAGGCTTCCAAGAGGCCTACAGCAACATTAAAGGAACTGCAGGTATTTCTGGCAAGTACTGGCTGTGTGCTACATGTGACAACAATCTCCCGTATTCTTCATATGAATGGGCTGTGGGGTGGGGTGGCAAGACGGAAGCATTTTCTTAAAAAGAAAAACATCCAAGCCCGTCTGAAGTTTGCAAAAACAAACATCAAGTCCCCCAAAAGCACATGGGAAAATGATTTATGGTCTGATGAAACCAAGATTGAACTTTTTGGGCATAATTCCAAAAGGTATGTTTGGCGCAAAAACAACACTGCACATCACCCAAAGATCACCATACCCACAGTGAAGCATGGTGGTGGCAGCATCGTACTTTGGGTCTGTTTTTCTTCAGCTGGAACTGGGGCCTTAGTCAGGGTGGAGGGAATTATGAATAGTTTCAAATACCAGGCAATTTTGGCATAAAACCTTCAGGCGTCCGTTAGAAAGCTGAAGATGAAGAGGAAGTTCACCTTTCAGTACAACAACGACCCGAAGCACACATCCAAATCCACAAAAGCATGGCTTCACCAAAAGAAGATTAACGTTTTGGAATGGCCCAGCCAGAGCCCAGACCTGAATCCAATTGAACATCTGTGGGGTGATCTGAAGAGGGCTGTGCACAGGAGATGTCCTCGCAATGTGACAGATTTGGAGCGCTTTTGCAAAGAAGAGTGGGCAAATATTGCCACGACAAGATGTGCCATGCTAAGAGACTCCTACCCAAAAAGACTGAGTGCTGTAATAAAATCAAAAGGTGCTTCAACAAAGTATTAGTTTAAGGGTGTGCACACTTATGCAACCAGGTTATTGTGAGTTTTTTATTTTAAATTTTTCCCCCTCAAAGAATTCAGTTTGTTTTTACAATTGAATTGTTCACATTATAGGTCACAATAAAGGTGGAAAAAGTTCTGACATAATTTATCTTTGTCTCATTCTTTTACATCACAAGAACCTAGCATTTTAACAGGGGTGTGTAGACTTTTTATACCCACTGTATATACAGCTCTGGAAAAAATTAAGAGACTACTGCACCTTTTTCTTTCCTTTCCAAAAAAGTTGAAAAGGAAAGTTTTGAGTGAGGAACAGAAGCGTTCAATTTGCAGTGGTCTCTTAATTTTAACCCTTCTGTTCCTCTTTTAAAACCTTCCTTTGGACTTTTTTGGAAAGGAAAGAATAAGGTGCAGTGGTCTCTTAATTTTTTCCGGAGCTGTATGTGTGTTTGGAGATATATGATATCTATATACAGAGTTGGGGAGTAGTGGATTACAAGTAATCCTTTCCGGATTACAAAAAACAGAAACTGTAATCCGTTATCAACAAAAATAATGTAATCAACAAAAATATTGTAATCGGATATTACTTTTGACAGTATGATTACTTCTTGGATTACTTCAACTGAAAAAGAATAGGTGCGTGAAATAATTCTGATCTTTTTATTTAATGTTTCAAAAACATTGCTATTTGAACCCAAACAACAACTGCGCACCTCAGTTGTGTGAGTGATCATCATGCACGCAAAGGTGGACGCACAATCAGATTAGTGACCGATGAAGCACTAGTTTAATTTTTTCCAGTTTTGGCCTCATGAGGTCAGAGTGTGTATGCAGGTCCTGGATGAAGGAATTGATGCCATTGACTGGCCCTCATGTTCCCCAGACCTGAATCCATGGGATCGAGCATCTAAGGGATGTGCTGGACAAACATGTCCGATCCATGGAGGCCCCACCACGCAACTACCTCGCAAACAGGACTTGAAGGATCTGCTGCTAACGTCTTGGTGCCAGATACCACAGCACACCTTCAGAGGTCTAGTGGAGTCCATGCCTTGACGGGTCAGGGCTGTTTTGGTGGCAAAAGGGGCACCTACACAATATTAGGCAGGTGGTCATAATGTTATGGCTGAAGTTATCGTTGTAGTTATTGACAAGGTTAGAACTTATGAATCTTAATTGAAATAATAATTGTGTCCTTCAAACTTTGCTTTCGTCCATTTGCAGGATTACAGCCTTGCAGACCTTTGGCGTTCTAGTTGTCAATTTGTTGAGGTAATCTGAAGAGCTTTCACCCCAAGCTTCCTGAAGCACCTCTTGATGGGTTGCATTGGCTTGATGGGCATTTCTTACAAACTATATGGTCAAGCTGCACCCAAAACAGCTCAGTAGGGTTGAGATCCATTGAGTGTGCTGGCCAATCCATTATAGACAGAACAGCAACTGACTTCTTCCCTGAATAGTTCTTGCATAGTTTTGAGCTGTTATTTGGGTTATTGTCCTGTTGTAGGAGGAAATTGGCTCCAATCAAGCACTGTCCACAGGGTATGGCATGGTGTTGCAAAATAGAGTGATAGCCTTCCTTCTTAAAGATCCTTTTTACCCTGTATAAATCTCCCACATTAGCACCACCATGACCATCACATTGCCTCCACCATGCTTGATAGATACCGTCAAGCACTCCTCCAGCTTCTTTTCATTTGGTCTGCATCTCACGAATGTTCTTCATTGTGATCAGAACACCTCAAACTTTCATTCATCTGTCCATAACACTTTTCTACAATCTTCCTCTGTCCAGTGTCTGTGTTCTTTTGCCCATCTTAAACTTTACTTTTTATTAGCCAGTCTGAAATGTTTTTTTTATAACTAGTCTAAAGAAAGACAGTTTTGTTGTTTCTTCAGTCAGCACAACAGTTTTCAGCTGTGCAAACATAATTGCAAAAAGGTTTTCTAAAGATCAATTAGCCTTGAAAAATGATAAACTTGGATTAGCAAACACACTGTGGCATTGGAACACAACACTGATGATTACTGATAATGGGCCTCTGTACATCTATGTACATATTCCATTAAAAATCATCCGTTTCCAGCTACAATAGTAATTTACAACATTAACAGTGTCTACAATGTATTTCTGTTTTGTTATTTTAACAGAAAAAAAAAATTTGCTTCTCTTTCAATTTACTGATCATGTCAAGCTGTAGACCGTGGTTTAAAAAAGGCAGGTCAGTCACAGGGAATTAGTCAGAAAGAGAGGGCGATTTAAACTTATGACCTTCATTACATAGCATGGTGCCTGGCACAGAGAAGGAAGACACGAAAACATGAAATTAATCTGTAAGTGACCCCTAATCAAGCTAAAGAATGGATAGTACTGACAAGGGTGACATACAAATACTGGGGACTGGTGATTAGTTCAGGGTGCCATCATGTGGTAGCCTGTGGGATGATTCTTTTATAAAATTATGCTTAAACCTTCAGGCACTAAACCAGACAGTGAGAAAAACAACATTATTAACAATGTTCTATGCAGAAGATTATTTGCTTTCAAATACCTTTCCAATGCATTTCAAACCAAACTTCCTTCAAATATTAATACTATTACATATCAATCTATGACTATTGTTAAAACTGTCCATTGATTGAAATCTGTCTTTAAGATTGTGTGGCCAGGCATATTTTTGGGAATTCCTGCTGTAAGGAATGCATGTAAAAATGTTCCCCAAAATGTCCTTTTTTCCTGCTCAATTTTATGAATTAACATAATTTTCTGGCTTAGTTGTGGTCAATTTGAAGTGTACAAGTTATTACAATTATGTTCCAGTTTCCTTGCTAAGAACAACTATCCCATGGCTGAATCTAGAGTATGTAAACAGAAAATGTTCGATGCCGCTTGCACTCTCAGAGGCCCATGATAACAGTATGTCAGTGAGGTTAGAATAAGGGCAAATATATACAGGTGTGTGTGTGCACAGCAATCAGAGACAAATGCATATACTCAATGTGTCTCTTTGTAAATGCCACTGTACTGCAATGTCAAGTAGGTAAAAAACAAACTAAATGAACACACACACACTCAAACACATGTGCACATGCGCAAACATTGCATAATGTACAAGAGGTTAATCTATGGCTCCACCCCGGTACACTACTATTATGTAAGAGTCATGATGACATCCTAAACATACGTGACTAATGCATAACATGCCAAGCTCCTCTGAGCGGGCATACAAAAATGTCTCTTTTGAGTGTGTGTGTGTGTGTGTGTGTGTCTGTGTGTGTGAGAGAGAGGTTGTTTCTGGTTGCTGTGATTGCAGTCTCAGACCCACAAATACAGCAGTCTCAACTCACATTCACCACCTTCAAAGCAACGCAGGAGCACAAATAGGCCAGCTAACTTGAATCAGTGATGATGTGTGTTGTGTGCGCATTTTGATTTTGGGGGTACTGGCAATTTCAAATAAACAGAGAGACAGCAAGCAAAAGACCATATAATCAGGACAGAGAGAGAGACTGAGAGGAAGGAATAAAGGAGAGAAGTGTGATATGGAGACAGAGAGGGAGAGAAATACAGGCAGACATTCTCCAGGAAAATGAGCAGTTTAGACACCAACAGTGTCCAGGCATATAAGGCCAGGTGTGTCATTGGCGAGAGCAAACAGGCAACAGCCCGGGTTGTATTAATTCTGTGAAACCTGGGTTGTATACATTCCGTGGTACCACCACTATATTTGTGTTTCAAATATATTGGTACCAATTCAGGAAGGTCCCTCCCTGTTTTTTCAAAAGGAAAAAAAGTTGTTAGTTCCTAGTCTTGATAGCAACCCTATGTAAACAGCCACAACCTCATGCCTATGCCGCTACCTCATGCATTTGTATAATATAAAACAGTTAAAAGTTAGCAAGACACAACTAAATGACATCTATTTGGTTTGGTCCTGTACAGTACCAGTGTCCATCTTTCCGTCCTGTGCAGCTGGGCCCTCAGGAATGACACTCTTGACCTGCAAAAACTCATCCGGCTCGTCTCCTCCAATGATGGTAAAGCCGAAACCCATATTACTCTTCTGGAGCGCCGTGGACAGGAAAGAGCCCTTAAGCTGGGTGGGGTCTCGCGTGAACTGGGGCTTCTCTGGAGATGGGGAGAGGTGGATTAGAATTGGCCAGTTAAATGCAACAGATCAATCACTTTGTATTTTCCATTACTGGCTAGTAAGACTGACTACACTGAAGGTATTTTCAAATATTATGGTGGTAGCATCTATGTTTTTGGTTGGTATTCTTGTGCTCGGCAGGGCCTAGGCAGTTTTTCAAGATCCTAAACCTAACATTGTTTTTTTTTTTTACGTTTTCATTGGGACAATTACAGTAATTATAATGTGAAAGATACAACAGATCCCTTTCCAAATTTCAGTGTTCATGAGCTGTCAAGTATAAGGAAATTTGAGACATGGTTTAGAATATTGCGGTCCATCTCCAAATGAAATAGACTGACTGTTAACATTAATTGCTACATGTTCTTTCCTTTGGGTCCCTTTTATTCTTTTTGTACTACGTCATCTAGTATCTACAGTATGCATGTGCCCTTGTACATTATGTTGCAGTCCTCACTTAAATTACAGTATATACAATACCAGTCAAAAGTTTGGAGACCTACTCATTCAAGGGATTTTCTCTATTTTTTATATTTTCCACACTGAATAACAGTGAAGACATGAAAACTATGAAAGAACACATTTGGAATAATCTAGTAGCCCAAAAAGTGTTAAACAGATCAAAATACATTTCATATAGTAGATTCTTCAAATCTATCCACCCTTTGCCTTGATGATAGCATTGCACAGTCTTTGCATTCTCTCATTCAGCTTTGTGAGGTAGCAACCTGGAATGCATTTAAATTAACAGGTGTGCCTTGTTAAAAGTTAAATTGTGGAATTTCTTTCCTTCTTGCATTTGACCAATCATTTGCTTTGTGACATAGGGTTGGTATACAGAAGACCACAACTACATCTGTTCTGCAGTGGTGCATATTATGGTAAGAACAGTTTAAATAAGTGAAAAGAGAAATGACTGTCGATCATTACTTTAAGACATAAAGGTCAGTGAATCCGGAAAACGTTAAGAACTTTGAAAGTTTCTTCAAGTGCAGTTGCAAAGACCATCAAGTACTAAAAGTGGCTCTCATGACGAGTGCCCCAAGACAGGAAGACACAGATTTACCTCTGCTGCAAAGGATAAGTTCATTAGATTTATTTCTAACGAACTCAGAAATCGGCAATTAACTGCACCTCAGATTGCAGCCCAAGTAAATGCTTCACAGAGATCAAGTTACACACACACACACACACACACATCTCAACAGCAACAGTTCAGAGGAGAGTGCATTAATCAGACCTACTACTACTGAAGGACACCAATAAGAGGAGAGTGTGGTTCCCACCTTGAAGCATGGAGGAGGATGTGTGATGGTCTTGGTGTGCTTTGCTGGTGACACTTTCTGTGATTCATTTAGAATTCAAGGCTCACTCAACCAGCATAGCTACCTCAGCATTCTGCGGTGATACGCCATCCCATTTGGTTTGCACTTATTAGGACAAAGACCCAAAACACACCTCCAGGCTGTGTAAGGGCTGTTTGACCAAGAAGGAGAGTGATGGCTCTGCATCAGATGACCTAGCCTCCACAATCACCTGACCTCAACCAATTAGAGATGGTTTGAGATGAGTTGGACCACAGAGTAAAGGAAAAACATCCCTACAAGTTCTCAGTATATACATGAGCTCCTTCAAGACTTCCTGGACTCGTTATTGTCTTTGATTACTCACACCTGATTCCCCTTGTGTCATTATGTGTTTGTATAAAGAAGCCCCCTACTTGTCCTGTGGTGTCGTTCGTTGTTGCATGTGCCTGGTGAGTCTTTGTTTCATATCGCTGTTATCCGTCAGCGCTTTGTTATATGTCAGTTTATGTTTTTGTATTCGGGGTTCATTTCATTAAAGACAACGACATTCAAATGCAAGCAAACCTGCGCCTGGTTCCTCCACACTTCCACCGCGTGACAACATCTAAAAAACAAAGCACTGAAATAAAATAACTTTTAAGAGATCTAAAAGATTTTTAAAAGATTAATAGAAGTAGCTCTAGAAAACATCAAGGTATTTAGCCTAGTTTTAAAAGTGGCCAATGTTAGAGCAGTTTTTTCCAACTTTGTGCAGCATTGTGACTAAACGCTGCCTCAACAGCCTTTGTCCTTACTCTGGGAACGGTTAGCAGACCAGACCCTGATGACCCAGTGCAGGGGCGTGTCCAGGAGGTGGCCTGGGGTGGCAATGGCCACCACTGAAATCTGATTGGCCACCCCATGTGCCATCCCAAAACTCTGTGATCTGATAGGTCGTTACTCAAGTAGATCAACTCAGTAGTGCAGGCCCATTGGCCATTGTTCAACTAAGTAAGCGCTGATCTAATGTCAGTATGATACTTTTCTCAGGTAGCATTCAGAACGGTTAATCTGATTCTGGTACAGCCACCTTCTAGACATGCAGCGCGTCCCTGGATGTTCGGTAGTGACAGCATCTAATTTTGAAACTAGACTGACCAACGAACACCAGCGAACCAGTCAAACTGAACAGGTTGGTTGTTATGTTTTACTTGACTAGAATATTTTACTTTTCACCTTAACCTTTAGCTGTATCATGTTGGTGTTTTAACTAATAATGATAACCAATGGACTTAAAGTTGACTGATATATAATGTGTCACCTCTCTGGTGCTAACGGTAATGGTACATAAGCAAAGCAATTTTAACTAGGTAGCTGCAGTACACTAATGTTAGTGAGCCACCTCTGTTTAGTAAACTGGCCGTGTAGCTAGTTTTGAGTTAGGCGCTGGATAAACCCAGGCAAAATTAGCCTGTCTTCACTCAGAATAAGCCAACCAAGAATACAATACTTTAACAAAATTAAATGTTAAACACCACATTCCACACAACCTGTTCTGTAGCTGACATGTTTTAGTTAAGCAAAATATAATTCTTAGCTCTAAGCACAGCTATTGCTGTCATCATAACAGTTTCCATTTTGATCTTAAGGGACATTATCTTGGAGTGCCCATCAAGATTATACAATCTTTCCAGCGCAGACTGCTATGGAATTTGTAGGTAAAGGAATGATAACTAAACTTTTCCCATTTTTGTGTTTTTCATCTCACCTTTTCAAAAAAAACGATGTGAACGGGAACCCTTTACCAGGGCTTGCACATCAGTTACAGTAGGTGGTGACTGTGAAAGGGAGACTCTTACACCTGGAAACAATCTCACATCACCCAATGCCATATCTAGACCATTATCTTCTTTTTGATAATGCATGCATTCATTCTACATTACAAAAAATGAACCTAATAGTCAAATCACCAAACACATTCTCTATTCTCCGCCCAACACAACCACTTTCCCTGCTGGTGTTCTAAAGCCTATAAGCACAACCTGGCTTGTACTTTGTTTCACAATCCAGAGCATCGGGCCCAGTGAGGTCACATTTAAAGGTATTTCCAAGAACTACAGTATGGTATGCAAGGTAACAGGAAGCGGGCATTCAATGAATTTTTGTATAAATATTATCCATGGCTTGAGTACTCCCAAAGCCAGAACTCACCCATGACTTTCTGTTTTTAAAAGAATGGTGCATACATAAAAACAGGGTCCAATGTACTTCTCTTGACACGTATCCTACAATAGTGGCGTCGTTAGACCTGGGCTATTCATCTTCTATGAATAGCCCCGGATCTCAAATTGACCAAAAAAATTATAATAAAAAAATAGCCCCTGATCTATGCATTTATAATTCCGATCACGTGTTATGACAATGTATACGTGTAGGCCGCTAGCATGTGTATCAAAATTTTCTTCTAGCATGAACATTCAAAACCTCGTTCTTTCTGTCCCGGGGAGAGCTAAGTCCAGAGGCAGAGCTTTAATGGGTGCGATGGGTGCGCGGCACCCATGGCATCCAATCACAGGGGCCCCCAAGAAGTTTATGGTTGAAAAAAATTATAGCAAGCAGAATAAAATAATAATATGATTAATTTGCTACATACTATTTAGTTGACATTGAAGTGATAAACATCTATATTTTTTATGATTCCATAATGCATTGTATGATCGACCAATCTGTGACCATGGGAGTGTAGCCAGCATTGTCAGATGGGCCAGTTTCCCAAATTATTGGGCTATTTTTAATGACAGTGTACGGTTTTTATGTGGAGTCCGCGGGTGATTGGGCCTATATTGTCGGTGAATCTGGCAACACGGGGTTTAACATTGGATTTTGTCGGCTCGTTTGCTAAGGATCTGAACCGTGGAAAATTAAGTAACCACACATAAAAATGTAAGGTAGGTATGTCTGCCACTCAGAGGAAAGAAAAGCAATATATTATAAAAATGTAATTTTTAGTATAGTTGTTGAGCAGTAGAAGCAAGAGAAAATGAATAGATCTCACGTTACAATGACAGGAGCAGCATCGCGGCTTACAACGAAAGGGGATTACAGTTATGATTCAGGTCCAAAAGCAGATAGCAGCAAAGTTTTATAACTGCAAGTATGTTTTGTTGTTGCCTAATAACAAGCTCCTCTTCATCATGGTACGTGAAACGTACGTACATTTTTGCGAGAGTAGTATTAAATATTTATATTATCTGCCTATATTTTAGTTGGGAAATCAGGTAGCAAGACTTTTGTGATGGGAGGTGGTGGTGGGGGGGTGGCTCCACGGCTAAGGTTCGCACCCATGGGAGAGAAGGCTAAGCTCCGCCACTGGCTAAGCTCCGAATGTATTGTGATCCTAGCAACCCCTCTGGCCTACAATAGGCAAATGTCTTAGGCTCATGTACTTTCTTTAAGAAAATACAAATAATTCTCTGTAACACTGTATATACATCACCAGTCAAATGTAGACATTTTCCCAATCATTTGATATTAGTCTTCGTGACTCTATTGAGGATTGTTGACGTGCTGTATGCTGCTAGCTGTTACCTACCTGGCCAACTGCCAAACTTTTTTTAATTTACTTCATACGAACTAAGTGGTTAAATTCTTCTTTACAATTTCAACTTGAAGGAGAACTATCGACTTCAGGAAAAGATAGAGTTAGAGGCTCGGCTTCAGACGCAAATGTAAGACGAGGATTATGTTAGTGTAGAAACTGAAAAAAACAGCATCTGTGCCACTAGGAAGAAACGTTAGTGCTGTTAGCCCCTCGGCACAGCCCCTGCAGCTGGGCAAGAACTTTCTCTTGGTCACTGGGAAGAAATACCGCCGACCAGTTAAACCTGGGTCGCTGCTAGAGCTGACAGAGATTTTCAACAGGCTTTCCACACTGGAGTCGGAATTAAGGCCTGAACCATCTTCGGAGGGGAATGATTGGCAGGCATTTTCTACCGGTGGCCCGGAAAAACAGAAAACTCTAGTCATCGGTGATTTCATTACCCGCAGTATTAGACTAAAGAATAAGCTGGCGATCGTACACTGTTTACCATGGAGCAGAGCCACCGATGTAGCCCCAAATCTGGGGTTGGTGCTAGCGAAGTCTAAAACTGGCAAGTATAGAGAGTACAGAGATATTGTTATTCATGTTGGCAGTCAGAGGTTACGAAGCAGAACATAGCATCAACATGTAACTTAGCTAGAAAGATGTGTCGGCATCGAGTTATTGTCTCTGGCCCCCTCCCAACTGGGGTAGTGACGAGCTCTACAGCAGACTTGTGCAACTCAATCGCTCGCTGAAAACAAAGTTCTGCCCATTGCAGGAGGTAGAATTTGTAGATAACTGGCCCTCTTTTTGGGAGTCTCCTAGAAACAGGGCCAAGCCTGATCTGCTGAAGAGTGACAGACTCCATAATAGCTGGAGTGGTGCTCTTCTTTTATCTACGAACAAAGACAGGAGTCTCACTCCTATAGCCTCAACATGAGATAGGGTGCAGGTCAGGCTGTTAGCCAAATGGGATGTGTATTCCAGGTGGGGATGTCTATAAGTAGCGGACAACCGGAAGTTTCTTTGAGATGAGAAGAGATTGAGTTCGTAAGACAGCGTGTATGAAGACCGAGTCTGTAACATCATGAACAATAGACTATCAAATGCTGCAATATATAATTGAATTACTCTCTCCCTTGACGACCGGGTATGTGATCATTATTTCAACCACTATACGAAACGGCTGATTTCTAACAGCATGTTGCCGCGACCAGATTGATAATCTTATAGATTCTACTGAAGATCTACTGTTTCGGCGGAACTTCTGAGCTAACTAGCTAACTGGCTAACCGAAGGAGTTTTGGATACAGATGAACAGTGAGTTGTAAAGTTACGCCATATAACGAACTGTCAAGCCCTAGTACTCCCCCCGTCTAGGCCACGATTTTGAGCATGCGGAACCTGTCTGTGGGAATGGACAGTCCGTCCTAACTGAGTAGGGCGTAGACTGGTATGTTGAAGCGCTCAACTGTATTTCGTGCGAGATCATAATGCGATATTGTGTTTTCAGCGGTCATACAGTGACTTGTACAAGTAAAATATAATGCTGTCCAGCTGTACAAAATACGACAGGAGGAGGACTGCAACCTCTGGCATGATGCCTTCATGTTTAAATACGATGGTGTGAATAGGACATCAAGAATGAAAAGGATCATTCACAATGATGCCTGAAACAGTTTTCCGGCTAAACAAGATGGATTCAGAGGAAGTTGTATATGGACAGGTGGAGAGTGTGGTACATATGAAGAGAAAAGACAAAGGAAAGTTAAGATGGCCGAGAAAGGACAAGTCGTAAGGCGGAAAATGAGACAAAGGAGACATTCAAAATGGATGAAGATCTATTTTGTTTGACCACCTGGCCGACTGACTGTAGTCACAAGATGGAATCTCTGTCATGGGACCCTGGAATCATGGACGATACAAGGAACTGACATGAGCTTTTATAACCACTGATTAAGTTCTTTAATTGTTTATTTCTTAAAATGTAAACATTAAATGAAGCTGGAACTTATCAAGGAAACTTGATCACTTTCTTTGATACTTTCCAAGCTTATTTAATTGAATATTACATGTAGTTTGAAAAGCACTTTGATGGTATATAGCATGTTTTAATAGGCATTTATGAGAGCCTGTTTTGTCCTGTCATGCATGAACATGTTTTAATAGGTATTCAAGAAATAGTCTGTTTGTTGTGCTGATTTATTGCTTTTTTGACCTTTGACATTTGAGTCCTTTGGCGTAGCTAAATATAGATATTATTGTGACCTTAGAGGCCACAATAATAACAGCCCTTCAAATATTGTACGTCATAAACAAGGATGAAGCTTCCTCTCACATTAGGAAGAGACCTACGGATGGATTGAGATTTTATGACCTTAGGATGCCTAAGGGTGCTTTGTTTATTCAAATGGTCTTATTGTGCATAAGGTGTCTGTGTATTGACTAAGGGTAGTGGTCATGAGTTGCCCTGTCCCTCATTCCCCGGAAGGGGAGTTGACCATGGATGGTTCCGCAGGTTGTGAGCCATATTGTTTTCTGGATCAATGGTGACTATGTATAAAGTTGAATGGTGTGTGTGTGTGTGTGTGTGTGATGACTAAGGGAGATCAATACTTCCTTGGAAGGAAAAGCCAGGGATGGTTGACCAAAGGCAAGAGCCCGTCAAATATTGTATGTCATAAACAAGGATGAAGCTTCCTCTCTCACCCTGGAAAGAGACCTGAAGGCAGGTTTATTAATTACTTTATTTTGCATCAATGGTGACTATGTATAAAGTTGAATGGTGTGTCTGAGTGTGTTGACTAAGGGAATTCTTGAGATAAATTTTTCCTCGGAAGATGGTCACAACTTCCCCCCCTCTTTCAATGAAGGGGGCTGACCAGGGTCTCACAATAGGAAGAGAAGTGAAGGTGGGATTTAGTTTAATAACTAATTTAGCCCCGCCCTGGGTGAGTGTTTCATACTATGTGTCTTATGATGGTCATTGTATGTAGTGGGTGTGTGTCTGATCAAATCTAAAATGTCAGCTAGAATAAATGATTCCTTTTACCCGGCATTACCAGGATTTAAAGACACGCCTATAGAAATAATCATTGAAAGCCTGAATATTTAGAGCAGGTGATCAAAATTAGTGATAATAATACCGTAAAATTCATCTATGAGCCAATTAATTCGTTATTACAGATTTATTCTACTCAAGAGATACAAGAAACCATACCCAGACACCTGGAAGCAGGTGTACCAATCTATCAAAGCCAATTTAAACCAATACTGGGACTTTACGAATGGGTACACATGACTAAAGCTTTATTCAGAATTAAGCACAGTTTTTGTACAGAGGAATTTACAGACTTCTCATTGGAATTTGATGTTAACAGAAAAGTTTTATGAGCAATGAGATTTTCATTGGAAAGGGTCCAAAATAAAAATTACGGTGTTTGGTTGTCTACAGTTCAACGGCGCCAATGCTACAGTAATTTTAAAGCCACCCGTTTATTGGGAAGTGTCCAAACAAGCCAACTATTTTGTACCAATATTTAGCTTCCTCCTCGACGACTGGACCGAGATAAGCCTTGTGACTTATCAAATTCACAATTTCTTCAGGCAAAGAGAGAATTTAAAACGCTGGGCCTTGCTGAATTGCAGGATATACAACTCGGGATATTGGACCCCCCTTTAATGCTCAAACCCATTTTTATGGCTTTCATCTCATACCCCATGACCCATTGTAAAAGGCAATAAAAAAGATACATTTTGGCTTTATAAGCCTAGAAAGGTAAACAGGAAAATCAGCATCCGACTCATTCAGAGAGAAGTCGAGTCACTGAACAGCTCCGGAGTTCCTAAAAGACCAGTCTCCCTTTTTTCAACAAAAGGTAAGTTTTATGATATTATATGTATTCTTTAAGAGAAAAATTTGCTGAATACTATGATGAAAACAGTCTTGCTTTTGTTTTTAATAGGTTTATCAAAAATGCTATTTTCAGGAGTGATTGATTTAACAACAACTTCACGGGCTGAAGTATTGGATATCGAGGAAGGCAATTCATCTCCGTCCAGATACGTTATAGATAAACTATTTATGTATAATTAACTGTAAGTTTTAATTAATTAATGGCTAAAACTACTTATGTATAATTAAAATTATTTTTTAAAACGGTAATATTGTGATTACAGCGGACATGCACCATCCCATCAAGTAGTCTGCAGATCCGTGGAAGAGTTTAGTGTAAGAGATGAAGACAATCTACTGCCATTCTGTACAGCACCAGGATTTCAGACCGACGATTCACAAGACTTGTACTGACCGACAAGCCCGCCTGTTGCGCCGGACAGAGAGACAGACTCCGGCTGGTTAAATGATGACAGATGGGCTCAAGATACTTTTGAATACGGTATGTATATTATTATTATTATTTGTTCTTTTAAATATATATTTATTCAGCATGCACCATTTAGTAATATTCATTTTAAAATCTAATTTCAGAGTTAGATGATCAACCGTCGGAAAACGGTTGAAGGGGCGCCTTAACCAACAGACTCTACAGAAGGGGCGCCTTAACCAACAGACGTTGGACCAATTCTTTCATAGCGCACAAACTGTGAAGAATGGTATGTAATAAAAGACGCTGTGATATGTTATATGGTATTACAAGGCTTTTTTTTCTATTTGCGCAATTTCTTGCCTTTCAGAAAATGTAGCCGCATTTTCCGAAGAACCGCAAGGTGGCCGTGATGATGGATCTGAGACAAGAGAAGATTGTGATGGCCAATATGACCCGCAAGGGGACAATGATGACGTTGTGAATATCACTGTTGATCAGGTCAACAATACATGTAATGCCGATGTTTTATTGATTGATACACTACCACGCAACCATTCTGACGTTGCGTGGTAGTTGCGAGATAAATCTGCAAAAACGTGGCAATAGTTTGTAACATGGAGCCATCGCCATCAGATCCGAATTCATCTCCATCACACATAGACTATAATGCATTGATTGAGCAGATTAAAACATTAAATCCACAATCAGATAGCATAGACTCAGCTTCATTGTATCCAGGCCCTTCTGATCCATTGCACATAGATTATACATCGCTGCGTGGTCAACGGAATCCATAGCACCTCCAGTATCCTTGTTAAACAACCCCGCGGCAAATTGCTTATTCAGTTTATCTACAGAGTAATTCAGTAAACACTCCAAAATGGCCCTGTAGGGGTAGGTGGAGCTGCTCTGGCTGATGAGTCGATCTCCTAATGTCATCTACTTGGGAAAACATGGTGGCCAAAGGATAATTAATGAGAGCTACCTTGGCATCCGCAGCAATATTGGTGCCATCTTTCTTGGTTAATTTGAGAGTTAGGTATAATAGAGTGTTATTCAAGTCCAGATACTGTTCTCTGTGACTGGGGATGAAAAATTCTATGGGGCCGTTCTCTACCAGGGCCGAAGTCGGCACGATCTCCACATAATTTGCTATAGAAATCTATAGAAAATTGCATGCTTTTTTCCATGTATTTTCTTTTGTTTCAGAATTTCCTCTACGTGAAACACCTTGTCTTTAGTTATCTTAACCTTTTGAAGTTCTTTCTAATAAAAAGTACCCTCTATAGATTCACCATCATAGTCATTTATTTTATAAACCGGTGGTATAATGGGGTAGATGTTCTGTCACGGTAAATAATTCATTGGTGAAGCCCTGCTGGTATTTTTTATCAAATACACCTCGCAACTTTGAGATACATACGATGTCGCCTTTTTTAAATTTAAAGACAATTGTTTTCTTCCTACAAAGGGGAAACAAACCATAAAGATTTTTAAAGACTTCAAATGTGTTCTCAGATGTGACGTCTGATGGCTTCATACGTATACTTTTATGATAGCTATCATTATAACTCGTTACTAAATCTTGAATCACATCAACATATCTACGTGTATTATGAGCTGTAAAATATCGCCACATCCTTTCCTTCAAAGTCCTGTTATAACATTCAATAAAGGATGCTTTTAAATCGGAACCCATAGCAAAATGTATGATGATGTGTTCACTCATCAGTTTTTTAAAAGACCGATTATAGAATTCCTTTCCGGAGTCCGTTTGGATTTCCTAAGGGATTGCACTCTCTTTCAAAACAGAAGCAAAAACCCTGGTCACTTCCGCTCTGCTCATATTTTTTAGCACTCACCTTTGAGAAAATGTGTATTACTGTTAATAGGTAACGATTTCCATCATTGTTTTCGGCAAGTGCTTGCATATCACATAAATCTGCCTGGAACTGAGATAGACTATGAGTGGAAAACACTATACCTAGGAAAGTTTTTTCTCACTGGCTTATGTAAAGTGTAAGCATCCTGGCCGGATAACCAATCAGCTACTTGTTCACCACTTATGCTACTTCCTGTTTCTTTAGCCACTGCTCTCTGAAGTCTCTCGTTTCCACCAAAAGACCCTGGGTTAGAGGGGTTAAAATATATATGTTTTTCATTAACTGTTCCATCTTCCTAATTCCCGTTATTATGAATATAACAAAGTATGCATCAAACAGTTATAGAAATAAGACTGAACCGATTCCAATATAGTTCCATTTTATTTCACATGATTCATGATTCATCTACCAAGAGTTTAAAATGAACTTTCTCAGTTACATAATAATTCATGACATTGAATACTTTGATTACATTTACAGGCTGATGGCCCCGTATTTAAAAATACACACATCGATTATAAAAGCAAACAAACAAATTAGATGATACACGTTACATGTCATTGGCGGTTCAAAGAAAAAATCAAACTTTAGACAAAGATATTTCTACAGGTTCATCTACATCTTGCGTTATCAGTTGTACCCATTCATGAGCCATACGCACACAATCCAAGATTTCCTCCATTCTTTGCACACGTTCAACATTAACAAAAGTTTTGTATGTGTCATTCACCTTTCTTTCAATAATTTGCATTATATGATCTGTAACATTTCTCAAAAGAAAATGTCAGGCTGTTCTCTCAAATAACATACATAAACAGTTGCCCATTATATCATTTAAATATCAGTTAAGGGTTTCAGGAGACAGATTTTAGACAGTCTATCGGAAACAGATTTTCTTTATCTTCGGGTCTGTTCCACCAGAAAGTCACAACTTCATTTACCAGAGCTTGTCGGTCTTTGTTGTCGCTCAGCAGCGACTCGGAGATCTTATTCAGGGTCTTCATGATGGAGTTTGATTCTTTCAGTTCGTTTAGAAGAACCTCTCTTGACCAGCTCTTCAAAATTGCAGTTAAATTAATATTTGGGACAATCATAGAGGCACTGATGCTGCCGCTGGCTTCCATGGCCTGTAAGACAACCGTTGCAGTTTTCTTTTTTGTGCTCGTCAATCACAATCCCTAAAAGAGTTACAATGGAGGCTTTTATGGTATTTACAAAAACCAGACTGAGTCCGCCATCAAAAACGTCCAAAGACGGCAGGTCAAAGTGAGGGGTAGGGGTGGTGTAATAAGCGAGTAGGTCGGAGGACTGCTAGGGGAACCGTTCACGCTTGCAACCCAATCCTGATCCCGGTCATCTTCGAAGATATTATGATACGACGGCTTCACCGTTGCCTTTGGAATGCGCATAATAGGCAAATAGGAGAGAGGTCTTCTCTGAGGCTGCAATATGATGACCGGAATAGGTTCACCTTTGGAGCCCTCGGATGCAGCGGTAGCCATGATGGCTGAAATGGTGTCTGGCCTACTTTTGGCCTATCCTTTTATTGCTACATCGCTCCTCTGGCAGATGGGGTGTGGTTAACATCAATAACTTGACATTCCTGGCTCATCATATGACTTCCCTTCATAGGGTCTTTTATTTGGAGGTTCTTCAGGATCAATGTTGTCTGCTATAATACATTTCCTTAGTTTAACAACGCTCTGCCATTGCTGACTCTGTACAAATAGCTCATCAATTCTCCGAAACTTGTTGTTTTCCAGATCACACCAAACGTTAACAGGTATCCGAACACTTAGCTTGCTACGCTTCTGTCCATCACTTATTTTCTCTGTGAAGGAAATAACATCAACAAATCCAGTTGCAATTCCATTTCTTCTCTGGATATTTAATCTATGATGCGTTCTCTCTGAGGAACTTGATAGACCTTCCCATTTGATCTCCATACTTGTGTAGCAAGTGTAGCCTTTCATACTTTTCTTCATTTCAGGACACACCACATGATGAAATACTTCCCAGTCGTTGATATGGTATTCAACCACAACTGTTGCATTTGTATATTCAGTTCCTATGGCTAAACTGTACAGCTTTACTTTAGAAGCCGGGTAATCAAACACAAAGCCCAACATACTACCAAGTGAAGTGAGGGAAGAGACCTAAAGTCATTCCCCATTGTTGATGATAGAACAACCTTAATGTCAATAGAACCACAGTGGTCAAAATATGCGTAAAAGTTGTGATTTATGGTTTGGCTGACCGCCACTATTAAACTACAAATAAATCAAAGTGTGTGAATTCCCTAAAATTGAGGTCAATCAAGACAATGATTGTGTTTGTCATGAGGTAGTTTGGCCATTGTCCCGTGAAAATGCTAAATTTGGGTGCTGTAGATATGCTAATACAATCGCCCTGGTGGTTGTAGCAGGTAACCACTGCAACATGGGCTGGAGTTTTTCTCTCCTAACTTTAGTTGAGCAGTTTAACCCCTAGAGGGCAAACTGATTATTTTTTCGGGCATGTGCCAAGAAACTACAGGAGTTTTATAAATGCATTATAGCCAATTTCGCAGACGTGTGTGAAGGTACTGAGGTAAAGTCAAATTTGAGAGCTGTTTAGCTATGAAAGACAAATTTGTCAATAGGTTATATGGTTTATAATTCCTTCGCACAAGCAACAGTGTTGCTCACTGATGTCTTTGATTGTGTTTTTTAATGTTTGTTTTTAACATTTCCACTTTGTTTTAGATGAATATACAGTATGCAACTCCTTCTCGAATGGATTCTAGATCCATCCCTACTACCAATTCTCTATTTTTCATCACCGTCCTGTATAGATGGCCAGTGCGGGTTCAGGGTGGCGCTTCCTGTGACCGTATTTGTCATTGTTCTGCTTTCACTCGTGGTGTCACTTTCCATTGACTTAATGAAGTGAAAGCAGGGGGGATGTATGATATGAAAATTGATTATGACTGTAAAGAGCTGAACCGAGAGTTCAGAGTGAATCAAATTGGTACTCATAAGAAGTTACATGAAAAATTTAGTTTTTCCTGTTTGCATAACGGAACATTGGCATCTGTTTTGTTTCACATCTTCCTTTCACAGGATTTCTTTTTAATTGGTTAATTTGGTAATTGTTTTGTTTGATGTAAGGTCTAACATTTTAGTGGTTGAATAGAATAGATCAATTTCTGATTTGGCTAAGCAAAGTCAATTCTGACAATCTTATTCCACTGCTAGTTGTTATCGGGCATTAATATAGTACAAGGAACCAAACATCAAACAAGCCAGTTCTGGATGGAAAAGGAAATTTGACATAGACTATTATGGAAACTTGCCATGATAGGGTGTAAACTTCACTTTAATGATGGTACTTCTGAGATCCACAAGTTTTCAGGAGTGATCTATTGTCTTCATTGTTGGTAGTTGACAGAGCAATACCCAGTGGATGGAAGTCCGATGGACTGTTGAACCACACTAATCGTTGTTTTGCAGTTATACGTTCAACAGATCGGGACATCACAACCCCTTTTCTGATGAATCATCACTTTACCGATTGGATACAGGCAATTGAGTGTGAGTACGACATGTTCTAGAGGAATTTCTACAACCACACTGGTCGAATCAGTTTCAAATCTTCCTGACCACTCACATGGCAGAACGATGCCAGGGTCAGATCACTTGGCTTCACACTCCATTTCTAGATGAATAATCGTCAGCGAGATAAGTCCTGAAGGACTCCACATACTACAGTTCAGAGTACCATGGGCCAGTTGACTGGACAGGTCTCATGGTCCCAACACAGTGGAAGACACTGTTGTGGTGTTAATCTTGAATTAGTGAAGTGTTGGAAACTCACTATTCCACTACACACCTACACTGACTTGTTAGGACAACCAGGCACTTTGCTGGGTCCACATCACACTGACTGCAATAACTGATATTGGAACTTTACATCACTGATACAAGACAAAGAAAACTGAAGACAAGAACTAAAGGACAATTGATTGGAAACTAACTAATTTCTTACAATCTAGGATTTTCCTAAATGAACTGATATGATGATTTCATAAGTATGAAGTTTTGTTTCTCACAAGACAGGTGGGAAACTCTGTACGATGACAATCCCAATATTGGACTTATTTGTGATGATGCTTACTGATCAACATTATGACGTCTATCATGGTATGTGTGGATAGTGAATCCTGACCCTATTTAAAAGTAGAATCTTTCAAAGGTACAACAGGATATGCATGAGTCTTTTGTATGATATTGTAGCATGAATCATTAAACGGACAAGGGGGGTTTTTGATTGTTCAATGGACTTTGGGGGAAATGTTTAATCATGATGTTATGTTGAGTCTGATTTTCTGCTGTACACCGTTAACACTGATAGTAGCCTGTTGATGTCAATATGTTTCTCAACCCTTAAAATCTGAGGTGGGGGAGGGATTGATGACTGTCAAACATAGAGTTATGTGTCGGAGTGTGTTGTGTCAATTGTCTTGTTAACATTTATTTTCATTTGAGGAACAATAAGACCTCATTGGTCAGATACTCCTTTTTGTGGTTTTGTTTTTTTCTAACATAAGTGTATGAGCCTTTTCTTTTCATTAAGAATTTAATTGTACTTTTACTGTTTTATCAAACATGTAATGTTTTTGTTTAAATGTTTGGTAGGGGGGAGTGTTGAAGTGTATGCTTGTTATGTTTAGATAACAAAAGAACATCTGTTTATCTGTAACACAGGAAGTAACGTTCATTCAAAGTGCGACAGTAATTAGCCAATGGGCTTACAGTACCGGAATGTGTATTCCAGGTGGGGATGTCTATAAGTATAGGACAACTGGAAGTTTCTTTGTGATGAGATGAGACTGAGTTAGTAAGACATTGTGTATTAAGACCGAGTCTGTAACATCATGAACAATAGACTATGAAATGCTGCAATAAATAACTGAATGACTCTCTTCCTTGACGACCGCACTCATTATTTCAACTACTATACGAAACGGTTGATTTCTAACAATATGGTTGCACCACTAAAAACAAAAGAAATACGCAACAAGAAACTTGATCCCTTGTACACAGACAATACTAGAGCACTCAAGCAAGCCTCCAGAAAATTTGAGCGAAAGTGGCGCTCCACCAAGTTAAATAAATAGACGTATTTAGACTAGCCTGGATAGACAGTACAATACAATACCGAAAAGCACTCTGCTCAATCAGCTTATTTCTCCAACCTGATTGAGGTGAACAATCCAAAATTTCTCTTTGATACAGTTACAAAATAACAAAGAAGCAATGCGCAACAAGTGAAGTGGGTCTTCACTTCAGCAGTAATGAATACAATTACTTTTTTGATGAAAAGATCATCACAATTAGAAAACAAATAACTGACTCCTCCTTAAATAGGTATAGTCCTCCAAATCTCAGTTGTCCTGAGAATACCCAGAACTTCTCTGACCTGGTGTCAATGGGGACTCCTCAATTTTTTGACCCCGTATCGCTCGACACGTTCACTAAATTAGCAATGATTTCTAAACCCACAAATTGTCAACTTGACCCGAATCCAACAAAACTACTTAAGGAGCTACTTCCTGTGCTAGGTCAGCCAATGTTGAACGTAATTCATTGCTCCCTATCTCCGGATGTGAACCAAACTCACTAAAATAGCTGAAATAAAGCCTCTTCTGATAAGATCTAATCTGGATCCAGATATATTAAACAATTATAGGCCAAAATCGAACCTCCTGTTCCACTTAAAAATCTTAGAAAAGTGTGTTTCCCAACAACTGAATGCCTCCCTGAAGACAAATAACATATATGAAATGTTCCAGTCTGGTTGCAGACCCCATCATAGCACTGAGACTGCATTCGTGAAGGTAACAAATGACCATCTAATGGCCTCAGACAAAGGTTCTGCATCCGTTCTGTTGCTTCTTCATGCTGCCTTTGACATTATTGATCACTCCCTTCTCTTGGAGAGACTGGAAACTCATATTGGGCTACGTGGACACGTTCTAGCCTGGTTAAAATCTTATTTATCTGAAAGATATCAGTTCATTTGTGTGGATGGCATGTCCTCTGACAAATCAAAGGTATGTTTTATTGTTCCTCAAGGCTTGGTTTTGGGCCCATTATTATTTTCACTATATATGCTGCCTCTGGGTGATGGCATCCGGAATCACAATGTCAATTTTCACTGTTATGCTGATGACACACAGTTGTATATTTTGATGAAACACAGAGAAGTCCCAAAATTAGCTACTTTGGAAGCATGCATTTCAGATATTAGGAAGTGGATGACAGAAAACTTCTTGCTTTTAAAGTCAAGAAAAACAGAAATGCTTGTTTTAGGACCCAATAAACAAAGAGATTTGTTGGTAGACCTTACAGTGAACCTCGACAGTTCTATGGTCGTATCCCAAAAAACTGTGAGAAACCTCTGCCTTACCCTCGACCTTGATCTCCCCTTTGATTAACATATAAAATATATCTCAAGAGCTGCTTTTTTCCATCTTTGGAACATTGCAAAAATCAGAATTTTTTTATCGAAAACTGATGCAGAAAAACTAATCCATGCTTTTGTCACTTCTAGATTAGATTACTGTAATGCTCTTCTCTTCGGTTACCCTGATAAATCAATAAATAAACTTCAATTAGTGCTGCTAGAATCCTAACTAGAACTAAAAAATGTGAACACATTACTCCAGTACTAGCCTCTTTACACTGGCTGCCTGTTAAGTCTAGGGCTGATTTTAAGGTTTTATTGTTAACCTATAAAGCAATACATGGACTTGCTCCTACTTACTTCACTGAAATGATCCAGCCATACATACCTACACGTAACCGAAGATCGCAAAATGCAGGCCTTCTAATTGTACCTAGAATTTCTAAACACATCTGGAGGCATGGCTTTCTCTCATGGAGCTCCACTACTGTGTAAGGATCTGTCAATTACGGTTAGAAATGCAGACTCAGTGCAAACTTTCATGTGTCTACTAAAGACTCATCTCTTCAGCATAGTCTATGATTTAGCGCAGTCTAGCCCAGGGGTGTGAAGGTGAACGGATAGTCTTGATACTGTCCACCCTTGCGGTCTTGCCCTTGCGCTCATTGCCACTGGGATGCCCTCCCTCCAATGTCATTCGGGGGTGGAGTCACTGGCTTGTTGTTGTCTCTGTGTTGCACCCATTGTGCAATGGGGGTGAACTCTGCTGGCAATACTCTGCCCTCATTTCAGGGTGGTTGAGGTTGGTTGGTGTCCCTTTGGTTGATGCTTGACAATGTGTGTGGATTGACTTCCTGGCTGTTGGGCCCTGTCCGGTGCCTCACCCGGATAGGACCACAGTATCACTGGATCCCCCTGTCTCAGCCCCAAGGTTTTATGCTGCTATATTATTGTGCAGGGGGAGTAAGATCAGTTCTCCTTCTCCACTGTAAATCCTTGTAAACCTAAGGAATGCACTCTCTAAATTTCCTTGTCTCCTGCTCCGTTCAAACATAGGAGGACGAGGTATTGGCTCACACCTCCCGAGTACCAGGCTCTAAAGACTCATTGTTGCCACTGTCCAAAGTCCTCCTGGCTGTGTAGCAGATCAAGACGATACCTGAGGATTCCAGCTGCTAGTCTGATAACCACCCCCCCACCCGGTTGTCCCTGTCCTTGTCCTTCTAGTCTTGCTTCTGACCTGGATTAGGTTTTATAGACTCTGGACACAACCCAAATGCATTTACTAATCATTAAAACTTGTACTCTTAAAATGTTCACTCGGCACAGCCAGAAGAGGACTGGTCACCCTTCCAAGCCTGGTTCCTCTCTAGGTTTCTTCCTAAATTTCGGCCCCTCTTAGGGAGTTTTTCCTAGACACTGTGTTTCAACATTGTGGTTGCTTGCTCCTTGGGGTTTCAGGCTGGGTGTTTTGTAAAAGCACTTTGTGACAGCTGCTGATGTAAAAAGGGCTTTATAAATTTTGTGCAGAAGAATGCAAATTGTCTGCCAGTATTTTCTGATAACATGCTGCATTCATCTTGCCATCAATTTTCACAAGATTCCCAGTGCCTTTAGAGCTCACACACCCCCAAAACACCAGTGAGCCACCACCATGCTTCACAGTGGGGATGGTATTCTGTTCACTATAGGCCTTGTTGACCCCTCTCCAAACATAACGCTTATGGTTGTGACCATAAAGCTCTATTTTGGTCTCGTTACTCCAAATCACAGTGTGCCAGAAGCTGTGAGGCTTGTAAAGGTGTTGTTGGGCATATTGTAACCAGGCTTTTTTGTGGCATTGACACAGTAAAGGCTTCTTTCTGGCAACTCGACCATGCAGCTCATTTTTGTTCAAGTATCGTCATATTGTGCTTCTTGAAACAACCATACTATCTTTTTCCAGAGCAGCCTGTATTTCTTCTCAGGTTACCTGTGGGTTTTTCTTTGTATCCCCAATAATTCTTCTGGCAGTTTTGGCTGAAATCTTTCTTGGTCTACCTTGCCTTGACTTGGTATCAAGAGATCCCAGAATTTTCCACTTGTGAGAACAAACTCATTGACTAATTATACACAGACACTAATTGCAATTTAAAAAGCCACAGGTGTGGGAAATTCTCCTTTATTTGCCATTTTCATCTGTGTGTGTCACCTTGTGTTTCTGTAACAAGGCCAAACATTCAAGGGTATGTAAACTTTTGATCAGGTCCATTTGGGTGATATCTGTAATCATTATGATTTAAAAAGGAGCCAAACAACTATGTGATAATAAATGGCTTCATATGATCACTATCCTTAACCCTTGGGGGCCAGCGATGACATGGACGCCTAAAATCCCCTTAAAAACGATATATCTTCAAAACAGTTTGATATCGAGAATCAGCTTTCTTGGCTGTTTTGCTGAGATTCCGCTGAAATTAGTCAAATGTATTGTTTACGAGGGGCATTTCCTGGTTGTCGTCATCCAGTCCAGACCCCTAGTGCACCTGACCAATGGATGGGCTGTTGCGTGACAGCATCCAATGCACAATCGAACAATGGAAGGCTGTTGCTATGCAGAATATATTCTTTTACCCAATCAGGGAAAGGTATCTGTTACGTAATCGTGCAAATCAAAAGTTTGCGGGGTGGGACATAATGAGTTTCGTTTTCTGGATGTGCTCAGTGACTAGATAGAGCACAGAGGTGGAGGCTGTAAGTTAGCTTAGCATGCTAACTTAGCATGCTAACGAATCGCACAGACAAAGAAAGGATATGTGTTTTCAACAGTTTTATAAGTATTATTATTAGTATAAAATGGCAAAATGTAAAAACACTTTTACTCAATGTAGCCATAGTCCTTTTCGGTTTTCACACGCTGGATAGCTGAGTTACCAGAACACAAAGGACGAATGCTAACAACATGGAGCACAATAGGATTCCAAATATAGCTGGTAAGTATATACATCAAATAACCTATTTATCATGAAATAATGTAATACAAATGTCATCATTATAGATATTGTCTGCTTTGCGTTTTTGGAATGGGAGAACTGTTCCACATGGTTTTGTGGTCAATGATAAATAGAAAAATAATAATGGGTATCATAAACATATTGGACTGCATGCACGTAATAAGGTGAATTATTTCATTGTTCACATTTATTGTGATACAATGCATATTTGTGTAAGAAAAAGGGTTTGAAAATTATATTTGGAATGGGAGAACTGTTCCACATGGTTTTGTGGTCTGATATCAATGATAAATAGAAAAATAATAAAGGATGTCATAAACATATTGGATTGCTTGCACAAAAGGTGAATTATTTCATCGTTCTGTTCACATTTATTGTGAAACAACGCATATTTGTGTAAGAAAACGGTTTGCAGAAAACATTTGTGTTGGAAAAACTGATCTGTATGGTTCTGTTGTGGTCAGAATTCAATCATATATAGAAAAAATCTGATTTTGCTTATGAAATTATTTACTTTATTGTTCATTTTCACTCAAATACTACCTTATAAGTATATTTTTATGCATGCTCATATTAGCTGAGGTTCTTTAGAATCATTTGATGCCAAATACATGATGATCCATAAACATTACATATTGTTTATAAGCCCAAATGTAAGAGTAGTGAAAAACGGAAAAAAAAACGCTCAGTCCCCAAAGGGTTTTAAATAAAAGACAGTTTTTCTGAATTATCAGTAATATTTTCAGAATCAGTGCCAAAATTTCACAATGTCTGTCAGGGTATGCAAACTTATGAGCATAACTGTATATATATATATATATATATATATATATATATATATATATATATATAATTTTTTTTTATTTTTATAAATGTAGGGCAGGAAAGTTGTATTATTGTGCACTTTAGGTTGGGTTTTGTACCTCTGTATATTGTAGGTAAGGGGAGAGCCGACAATCCTTGGCTCTGCATCTGCTGTTGTTGCTCCAGTCGCCTTTTGGCCTCCAGGACGGGGTTCTCAAACTGAGTCCTTCTATTGATGTGGCTGCAGGGAACAGGACTATGACAGTGAAATCCAGCAGCATCAGTGTGTTTTGGGTTCCCTTCTACATGGCAGACATACACAAACTTACACATTTGTCACATTAAATGGCATATATAAATATATTTATACATTATTGAGTCAAAACATCATGACCGTCTGCCTAATATGCTGATGGTCCACCGCATGCCGCCAAAACAGAGCCAACCCGCCGAGGCATGGACTCTACAAGACTCCTGTAGTATCTGGCACTAAGACATTAACAGCAGATCCATCAAGTCTTGTCACTTGCGAGTTGGAGCCTCCATGGATCGGACTTGTTGGTTCAGCACATCCCACAGATGCTCAATCAGGTTTAGTTCTGGGGAATTTGGAGGCCAAGGCAACACCTTGAACTCTTCATCATGTTCCTCAAACCATTCCCGAACAATGTGTGCAGTGTGGCAGGGTGCATTATCCTGGTGAAAGAGGCCACTGCCATCAGGGAATACCACTCCCATGAAGAGGTGTACCTGGTCTCAAATTGACATCCACATATATGCCAAGACACAGCGTTTCCCAGCAGAACATTGCCCAGAGCATCAAACTCCCTCCACTGGCATTTTGTCTTCCCACAGTATATTCTGGTGCCATCACTTCCCCAGGTAAATGGTGCACACGTACATGGCCATCCACATGATGAAAACGGGACTCATTGAACAAGGCGACCTTCTTTCACTGCTCCAAGGTCCAGTTCCGACCCTCACGTGACCACCTTGCTGCCTCACAGCTCAAAATCTACCACCTCAAAAACAATCTGTATGAGCCTCTTCAGTCTGGTTTCCGGCCAATCCCTAGCACAGAAACTGCACTCCTCAAAGTAGTCAACGACCTTCTCCTCCTTGCTGATGCCGGTTCCCTCAACATCCTGATTCTCCTCGACTTGAGTGCTGCCTTTGACACCGTTAACCACCAGATTCTGCTCACCAGGCTCGAGCGGCTGGGCGTTAAGGGAACTGCACTTTCCTGGCTGACCTCCTATTTCACTTTCGGAACCCATTACATTTCACTCAAAGGCCTAAATTCAGACTCAGCCACAGTTACTCAAGGTGTCCCCCAGGGCTCGGTACTTGGTCCCCTAATCTTCATCATCTACATCCTTACCCTTGATCAAATCCTCCGTCACTTCAACCTTAATTTTCACTGCTATGCTGATGATACACAAATATATCTAGCCACCAAATCTCTCACCAACCCCACCCATCTGACCCATATTGATTCCTGCCTGACTGCAATAAAAGCATGGATGATGGAAAACTTCCTCAAACTAAACAGTGACAAAACAGAACTCATACTCATTGGAACCAAATCCACCCTCACCAAAACTGGCACTTTGACTCTCAGCACCTTGGCATCATTCTGGACTCTACACTTTCCTTTGATCAGCACATTAAACAGACTGTAAATCTTCATTCTTCCATCTCCGCAACATTGCCAAACTCAGACCTTCCCTCTCCCGGCCGGCTGCTGAAACCCTAATACATGCGTTCATAACCTCCCGTGTTGACTACTGAAACTCCCTACGCACCAGCATCAAATCTACATTCCTCCATAAGCTCCAAATGGTTCAAAACTCTGCGGCCAGAATACTCACTCACACCAAGTCCCGGCATCACCCCTATCCTCTGTGAATTACATTAGCCTCCTTTCTCCCAACACATTGACTACAAGATCCTCCTACTGACATATAAAGCCATAAACAATATCGCCCCTGCCTACCTCCCCGACCTTCTTCTTCCATATCAACCTACACACTCACTCCGTTCTGGTACTGTGGGCTACCTCATAATCCCCAAGTCCAAGTTCAAAGGCTTTGGTGACAGGGCATTCTCAAGGGTTGCCCCAAGGCTCTGGAACTCCCTCCCCAAAACCACTCATGACACTGAGACTATCCCGATCTTCCAGCAACGCCTCAAGACTCATCTGTTCAAAATCGCCTACCCCTAGCTATGCCCAATCCCATTCTCTCAATTTTCTTTGTTTTATCATAGTATTTTTTGTTTGTTTCTGTTCCATGTTCATTTTGAAAAGCGCTATATAAATATAATGCATTATTATTATATATTATTATCGTAGGCACTTTCAACTGTGGACAGGGCGCTCCAATCAGTCTGTGGCTACGCAGTGCCATATGCAGCAGGGTGCAATGCATTATGTGCATTGCACACCTTAACATGTGTCCTTGTTAGGAGATGATCAATGTCATTTGCTTGGCTCATCAGAGTATATATACCGATCAGCCATAACATTATGACCACTGACAGGTGAAGTGAAAACCACTGATAATCTCGTTATCATGGCACCTGTCAGTGGGTGGGACATATTAGGCAGCAAATGAACATTCAGTCCTCAAAGTTGATGTGTTAGAAGCAGGAAAAATGGGCAAGCGTAAGGATCTAAGTGACTTCGATAAGGGCAAAACTGTGATGGCTAAACAACTGGGTCAGAGCAACTGCAGACCTTGTAGGGTGTTCCCGGTCTGCAGTGGTCAGTACCTACCAAAAGTGGTCCAAGGAAGGAAAAGCAGCAAACCAGCAACGGGGCCATGGGCAGCCAAAGCTCATTGATGCACGTGGGGAGTGAAGGCTGGCCCATGTGGTCCGAGCCAACAGACGAGCTACTGTAGCTCCAATGGCTGAAAAAGTTTCTGGAACTTCTGCTACTGATAGAAAGGTGTCAGAACACACAGTGCATCGCAGTTTCTTGCGTATGGGGCTTCGTAGCCACAGACCAGTCAGGGTGCCCATGCTGACCCCTGTCCACTGCTGAAAGCACCTACAATGGGCACGTGAGCTACAGAACTGGAACATGGAGCAATGGAAGAAGTTGGCCTGGTCTGATGAATCATGTTTTCTTTTACATCACATGGATTGCCGGGTGTGTGTGCGTCGCTTTCCCGGAGAACACATGGCACCAGGATGCACTGTGGGAAGGAGGCAAGCCGGCGGAGGGAGTGTGATGCTTTTGGCAATGTTCTGCTAAATCTTACAGGATTTAAAAGATCTGCTGCTAACGTGTTGGTGCCAGATACCACAGCACACCTTCAGAGGTCTAGTGGAGTCCATGCCTCAACGGGTCAGGGCTGTTTTGGCTGCAAAATGGGGACCTACACAAGGCAGGTGATCATAATGCTTTGGCTGATCTGTGTATATAAGTATATATACACGTGTGCCTTTCTAAATAATTTCGATCCAATTTAATATGCCAGAGGCGGACAATCAAGGTCAAGAGACAAGTATCACAGGACACAGGATGCAGCTGAAATCAATTTTGAATGTCATGGCAAAGGGTGTTATTACTTATGTACATAAGATATTAATTTTAAATAAATTGGTACACATTTCTAAAAATATGTTTTTGCTTTGTCATTATCTGGTGTAGATTGATGTAAAGAAATAGAATAATAAACTAGAAATGTAGTCTACAACACAACAAAATGTGGACAAAGTGAAGGGGACTGAATACTTTCCGAAGGCACTATTTTAACTCAAAATGCACTGTATTTGGTTACCAATGACAAAACACTAGCTGTTGTGGTAGTAACACTAACTATTGTGGTAGTATTTTTTAGTAAATACTGTGTATTTTATAAAGTAATTATAATAAAAGCATTACACTGCAGCATAGTTTTTTACTTGTTCTGTTGAAAACAAATATACAGTGGGGCAAAAACGTATTTAGTCAGCCACCAATTGTGCAAGTTCTCCTACTTAAAAAGATGAGAGAGGCCTGTAATTTTCATCATAGGTACACTTCAACTATGAGAGACAAAATGAGAAAAAAAAATCCAGAAAATCACATTGTAGGATTTTTAATGAATTTATTGGTAAATTATTGTGGAAAATAAGTATTTGGTCAATAACAAAAGTTAATCTCAATACTTTGTTATATACCCTTTGTTGGCAATGACAGAGGTAAAACGTTTTCTGTAAGTCTTCACAAGGTCTTTACACACTGTTGCTGGTATTTTGGCCCATTCCTCCATGCAGATCTCCTCTAGAGCAGTGATGTTTTGGGGCTGTCGCTGGGCAACACAGACTTTCAACTCCCTCCAAAGATTTTCTATGGCGGTGAGATCTGGTGACTGGCTAGGCCACTCCAGGACCTTGAAATGCT